>MU184573.1:52829-71472 GCA_016904865.1 Pissodes strobi | reverse complement strand
AATAATAATAATAATAATAATAATAATAATAATAATAATAATAATAATAATAATAATAATAATAATTCATTGACAATATTATGAGCTATCAAGATTACAATAATTTACAATTTAATGCATTTAATATAAGCATAAATATCTATTGCATATTCGTATCGCTCACATGCAATTCTCTACATTTTTGCCTAAATATTTTAATATTGTTTGCCTTCTTCACATCGTTTGATAAACCGTTATATTGAATAAAGCCACGGTGGAACACATCGTTTTGACTATAACGATTTGGAGCTATAGATACGTAAAAGTCCACTCTGGACCCTATTTGATAAGTATGTGCATCTGATATACCTTGTGTGCTTGTTAATAAATGTTCTGAATATAATCTGTGTTTAATTTTATATTGATCATTGATATGTCGTTGAGAAATTTAGAAAATTCCGACTACTTCCGGAGATATCCGTAATAAACCGAAAATAAGCTATTTTATTTTTATTTTTTTTCTGACTTTATTTGAAGAGATAATACAAAATGAATTTAACATTATTATTGCCATTTTTCTCCTTTATAAAACGGAAGCATCAAATTTTCAATCTGACGTTTCGTGTCCGGGCCCCACCATCAACTTATTTTATTAAAATACGGACCTGTAATTTTTATTTAATTTTTTAGAAGTCTTTGGTCTTCCGAAGCCAACGATGTATCACACTTGTCCAATAGCGGTTCCAAATATTCTTATAAGTGAAATCTGGTCAGAAAAGATCGCCCCATCTCTGTCTAACACATTATCTCTTATGGAAAAAATCTAGATTTGTTAATCTAAATTGTGCAACTTTGCCCGCATTTATCAGACCTCGTATCTCTTATGGTTTCCGAGATTCTAATGGTGAGAAGCGAATTTGTTGTCCGTGTAAGAATATTAGACCTTTTAGAAGAAAACATTTATAAAGTTTTGAAATTTAGGTTGTGAACTCCCAGCAGGAACCCAAATACAGATCCGAAGAGTTCCCACCCCACGGTGGGAGCTTCATCCCCTTTTGCTCAAAAACCCACACCCAAATGTGACCTCACGACGCTTTTTGGCATTTTCCTCATAAATCATAACTTCGACGATAAAAGGTTATAGGGCTTATTATATTCTCCATAAAATTTGTCATATAGTGTATTTGCGTTTCTCCCACCCAACGCTCATAAATGACCTTGGAAAATAAACATTTTTCTAAGCGCGAAGACAAAAATGAGCTGATCGCCGTCTTTGGCGACGATTATCTCGAAAAATATTAGTGTGATTAAAAAAACATATAGAATCAAATTTGAGGAGCAGTTATCTCTCTACAAGGCCCACATTGCAAAAAATATTTATGAGAAAGTGTTAGTGGTCAAATGATAATTTTTTATACCTATGGATTTTGTACTTTGAGCGCGTTTCCACATAGCCCTTATTGAGGTAGACCTCTCGGCGCCTTTTTTTAAAGTGGTTTTCCCTATAGTCCTATTCCACTAATAGAATATAACTATTAAATCATCGGCCTGTGCAACGTCATCTTCTACGACTGAATTTAAACAACTCTGCCCATGACAATTCGAGCACATTGTTGAGCAGACCAAGCCAAATTTCACACAGATGCATCGCTTTCCACATCCCTTTTTACAGCCGCAGGATATGAGCTGAAGAATTGAAGTTGGAGCTGGCGCCTGAGTCGTAAGCACTGACATCAGAATTTTGTTAATTTTTCTCCAGCCCCATTCAGTTGTATTTAAAGTTCTTCCTCGCCACGAATGAATCTGATGAAAAACGCGATAGGAATGTTGTGCTAATGCAGCAGATGTAGGCGGTAGTCTAGACAAAATGACTGCGTGACTCGATTTGCCAACTAACTTATTAAATAAAATTAACCGATAGTGATTTAAAGATTTCTCATTTCGGGCTGCCTTATATACGGCAAGCGTAAGTTTCTCCCCAACTCTTGCAATGTCATGTTTTGCCGATGAAGTATTATTGAATACGACGACCACTTCTTGTAAATCGTTTCTTGTATTTATTAAATTTATAGTCTGTGATTTCCCTTTGCAAAAAAGGTAGAAGTGGTGTTGCAGCCACTAAACGCATGAGCAAATAAAACATTATCTTTGCAATTCTTTATAACTGACGAATTTTGTCGTCGTGGGAACTATACGCTCTTTCCTTAATATTTCCTTGAGCATCTCTCAAAAAACGAATGACTTTGTCCGGCGGAGAAAGAGCGATAAGGAGTGTAAGCAAATCGATATCCTGCCCAACAACAATCGTTTTCTCCTAATTATTGTTGGCTGCGTTGATCGCAGTCTGAACAACTTTGTCCGTTTGTAAAACCACAGTGCGCTGGGCTCATTTTTGTCTTCGCGCTGAGAAATAAGTTTATTTTCCAAGGTCACTTATGAGCGATGGGTGGTAGATACGCAAAGACATTATATAACAAATTTTATGACGTATTTTATGGAGAATATAATAAGTCCTATAACATTTTCTCGTCGAAGTTACGGTTTACGAGCAAAATGCCGAAAAGCGTCGTGAGGTCATGTTTGGGGGTGGGTTCTTGAGCAAACGGTTATGAAGCTCCCACCGCATGGGAACTCGTCGGATCTGTATTTGGATTCCTACTGGGAGTTCACAACCAAAATTTCAAAACTTTATGAATTTTTTCTTCTATTCGTGGGTTTTACGTCTAATTTGCTTACATTAATAATACGACCTGTTTTCCACTCAACACACATGCTATTTCTAACATAGTTTGTACCCGAGACATTTATTACATCTCAATATAGCGCTCAAAACTTTACTTTGTATCCGTTGAAGAACGTCTCCTTCTCAATGTCATTTAACAAATATAATGTTGAACTGCAACAGCTAAAATATGGCAAAATTATTGTTTTATATATTGTTCGTCTTGTCCATTCACTGGGATAAGAGGTAATTCAATACAGTAACCACAAATTTACAGTACAGAGCGGCAGAATCACCAAAAAAATGTTAATAAGAAAATGAAGGACGATTTAAGAAAAATATCACCTGAATAAAGGAAAAACACAAAAAAAACTGGCGTTATATGTTGAGGAAAATACATGGCAATAAACATACCGAAAAATCAGGTTAGATTGTCCCTTCTCTTACTATGAGTGAAAAATTAAGTGAAGAAATTTCGACCCCTATATTTAGGGCGCCTATCAGCAAGTTTAGAGCCTGCGAGTGCGGGTGCAGTTTTGCACTTGAAATGTCCCAAGCCGAGTATCCCTCAGCTACCTCTACCTCTACTCTCGTTATTAACAATTGCAAATGCAAAAAAAAAGTCTAACTGCACAGTTAAGTAAAAGGAAAATTAACATAGGAATCAATTAATTAAGGCTAAAAACGATTACCTATTATGCAACAAGTCTGATAGATGATAATACAGATAACAATAATCACTGGTTATATAAAAAAGAATAGCGAATGAAAATAAGCGTTAATTAATTCGTTACTAAACTACCCAGGACATGTTGATGTTCTGCTCACACTTCCTGAGTCGTGCTAGGACGTAATCTCAACTAGTAGTATTCTAATAATTATAATATATTAAAACACGCGTGAAATGAAAAAGAAAAATATATAATCTGGCTCACTGTTCAAGTAGTCGGCTCTGAAGAAATCGTTAGGCTTGCCATAAATTAGAATGGTATAAGCTAACATTGGACAAAAAAACGACAGCATAAAAAAACAACCTTTTCAAAAAATATGTCTTACGTAGATATAAAATTAGGTGTGGAATTAAAGCTGATCAGTGGTTAAAATACACAAACAAACTTAGCTTATCGGGACTTCACGGTTCGATCAGCTGGATTGACAATAGGAACTTATGGGCAGCTCTCCAAGCCACTGCCAGAAGGAAACGTCTACACTACCGGTACACACACGAAACTACTTTGGAAGAAGCAGGACTTCACGTATGGGCGAGGAACTTCCTAATTTGAAGAACTCTTCACGTAATAAAATCTTCCTCGGTTGGAGGGCTTTTCGAGCGCAAAAAACTGTGACGGTTTTGTTTTTAATCTGCTGACGATGAAATCAACTAGAATGACTAATAGGTGGGCGAGACAGAAGCTTTGACAAAGACAACGAAAAGCTGAGTTACGAAATGAGTCCAGACAGCAAACAACCAATACACCAAAGGTAAGAAAAGGACTTAAAAAAGGTCTGGTAGAGAATTTTCACAAGGCTATTTCACAAGAAATCTGTTCTATCCGACGTATCACTGTCAATTGCAATGACTGTCTTCTTAAGAGTATTCTTGTTAGATTTTTTCTGCATGTACATGATGAAGAGAAGACCACAGCAAATTCGCCATATGTTCCTTTTCACAGTTTAAGCTAGCCAATCCCTACGAGCTGCATGGCACACTTTACTCATAAAATTCCAGATCAAGTTTTCTTCTTCCACTATCTTGTACCACAGAAGAATAAACAATCAGAATATTCTCTCAAAGGCGGCATCTTTGATGTCTTTCAGACAAATTCCTTTAGCGTCGGCCATTTTTAAAAGGGACATTCCAGGTCCGTATTCCGCCTTTTCCAAATTTCGTAAACAGGTGGATATTCGCATTATTTTGTATTATTTATTATGTAGGTATTTGTCAGATACTATGTGAATAGTATGGGAGTTTGTATATAATATATATAGATATGTTACTGCTAATATCCGAAATACGTTATTATGCATAAAACCTAAGCAAATTAGGAATTATGGATAATTGTTCCCCGTATTGCATTTAAATAGTATATTAAGATACTAGTTTTAAAAGACCATATTTTTTCGCACTAGCACGAAATGTCTTTTAAAACGTGTATTTTATACCATTTTTTCTATTTTGCAAACCATAAATGAAAACATTAATTTATCTACTTTCATTTAGTAATATGAATTTTACAGTTCTATAAATCGTTTTGTAAGGGCACCTATTACAGACCTAGTGCTGTAATGAAAGAGAAAACGGTTTTATTAACATTTTGCTGTTAAATAAAACAACACTTTTTAGAAGAATGATTTATTTATTATTAACAATTATAAAATTAATTATCAATTAATAATTAAAATTAATTATTATTAAATTATAACGCTTAAGGTTTATTATAAACATTAATAATACACTTTTTACAGTTAGAAATTTGTATACCAGAAGTGGATGTGATGGAGCCCTTTACGTTCGAATTTCCAATCATTAAAATCCGTGTCTGGCCCCATGATCTTCTTTGCTATTTGTTTCTTATTTTCTAAAGAATTCTCAACGTAGTTTTCTGCCGCAGAAGAGGATTTCCAGCCCCCATGACGCTTTAACATCTGCATATCTGCACAACCATCAACTAGAATGGTGGCTGGGGACCTTCTAAAACAATGTCCAGTGTATCCTTCGGGATTCTTCAATCCAAGTTTTGTTGCAATCTTTTTTGGTATACTTCCAAAACTGTTAATTCCGACAGGCTGGGAGGTACATTTTCCTTTTCCATAGAATACAAAAAACCGCCTGTGAGTTGCATTAAGAGGACGAAGTTTAGCATATTTTCGAAAAATACTTAAACAGTTGACACCTGTCACATTTCCTTCTGTTATAACAAATTCTCGAATAATTTTGGTTTTAGAGCATGGAATCACAATTTTTGTATACAAATCATTGTATTCAATATGATCCAACATTAACTTAGTTAGTTCTTCGCACCGACAAGCCCCAAAAATGCCGATTATCATAACAACCTTCATAAGTAAATATGTTTCATCATCTGCAGTACTAAGAAACTTACATACGTCTTCCTTTGTAAAAACTTTGGACTTTTTGGCTTTGTAACCCTCTGAACTTCTTTTCAAAAATGCGATTAGTTGAGACAATCCGCTTATATCTTGATTTTTTTGACTGAAATCATAGTTCTCAACATTGAGTAGTGAGTCCATAGTGTAGATGGTTTCTGGGAGCGTTGCTTTCCGGGAAAATAACCCAAAAGGGTTTTCTCAGACACCTCCTTTATTTTGTTAGCTTTGCACCAATCTTCAAACTTCTGATACTCCAACTCATACCGCGCCTTGGATTTTGTCGCAACTAAACTTGAGATCGCTTCGTTTGCCGCTGCTTCTATATCAGGGGGTAAACTTCCATCAGAATCGCTCATTTTGAAAAGCGCTTTTTATATTTTTGGATTTGTTTGACACAGTTTCGACAGTAACCATGCGAAATAGTAACCATGTGAAAGGTAACATAAAAAACTTGATTAGTAAACTTAATAGCAGGTGCATTTTTACAGGTGCATTTTTATTTTTAAAAATGCCTTTTTGCCAAATATTTTTATTCATAGATGAAAGTAGATAAAATTTTGTACAATATTCTTGTTGTAAATTCATATTATTACTACACTCGATGTTTTATCAAACTCGGCTGACGCCTCGTTTGATAAAACATCGCAACTTTAACATCTCGTGTTGTAATATGAATCTTTACAACACTAATATTGTAAATACCTATTATTCTATTCTCGATCAGCACTTAAGCGGCCATCGTGTCATTTTTGACGTCTTTATTGCTAGAAATCCCATTGAAAACGGTTGCTAGTGGGCCTTGACATAAGACAATTTTGTTAATAACATAGCAACAAGACACTTCTTTGCCTGTCGAAATGAAATCATGTTGAAGGCAAAATAGAAAATAGTTATTTTTCTACAGCCGCGCGCAAAATAACTAATTAATAAATTGAAATGAAATCGTAAAATCGACGAATGCCGCTGATCCTTATTTTGCGCTCTAGCGCGAACATGGAAAAGTAAATTCTCACTTTTTCCGTCGAGTATGCTATGAATAGTCATGGCAATCGTAAATAAATAAATGACAGTCATGCGTTTATTACAGTTGTTGCTAGTACTCCTGTTCTAGATATGCCCGATAAATATGTCAAAACTGACAGTCATTTGCAAATTTCAGAATAAGCATAGAGAAAAATGTGCATTTAATTTTAAAAAATGGGGCTGTAGAAAAAGTTCTATGTGTTTTTCGAGATTGCCGTTTTCAAAAGATTACTGCGCTCCGTTACGCGTCGCGCAGTTACATTCTTTTTCAAGCGGCAATCCATTACTTTGCGCTCTAAATACACAAATAACTATTTTCTACAGCCGCGCGCAAAATAACTAATTGCTAAATTTAAATGAAATCGCAAAATCGACGAATGCCGTGGGTCCTTATTTTGCGATCTAGCGCGAACATGGAAAAGAAAATTCTCACTTTTTCCGTCGAGTGTGCTATGAATGGTCATGGAAATCGAAGATAAATAAATGACAGTCATGCGTTTGTTGCAGTTTGTTGCGGGCACTCCTATTCTAAATATGCCCGAAACCCGAATATTATGTCAAAACTGACAGTCATTTGCAAAATTCAGAGTAAGTAGAGAAAAATGTACATTTAATTTGAAGAAATGCTTCTGTAGAAAAAGATCTGTGTGTTTTTCGAGCGCAAAGTACGATTGCCGTTTTCGAAAGATTACTGCGCTCCGTTACGCGTCGCGCAGTAACACTCTTTCTCAAGCGGCAATCCTTTACTTTGCGCTCTAGATACACAAATAACTATTGTGTATTTAGAGCGCAAAGTAACGAATTGCCGCTTGAGAAAGAATGTTATTGCGCTACGACGCGTGGGAGCGCAGTAATCTTTCGAATACGGCAATCTTATTTTTGCGCTCGAAAAACACACAAAACTTTTTCTACAGCCGCATTTTTTAAAATTAAATGCACATTTTTCTCTATACTTATTCTGAAATTTGCAAATGACTGTCAGTTTTGACATATTATATTCGGGCTTCGGGCATATTTAGAACAGGAGTGCCAGCAACAAACTGTAACAAACGCACGACTGTCATTTATTTATCTTCGGTTTCCATGACCATTCATAGCACACTCTACCGAAAAAGTGAGAATTTTCATTTCCATGTTCGCTCTAGAGCAAAACTAAGGATCCACGGCATCCGTCAATTTTGCGATTTCATTTGAATTTAGTAATTAGTTATTTTGCTCGCGGCTGTAGAAAAAATAAACGAAAAAAGGTAATGAATCTAAAACAGTTAATTTTGTCAAGAAATTCATGAAGAAAAATAGTACATTAATACGATATGTAGCAATGCACCAAACAATACAAATTGTAACGCCCACTTACATATAATAGGTATCGAAAAAAATATAGATTTGTTACCTACCTCTGTCTTTCTTTCGGGAAGGAAAAAAAAGTGAGATTGCAGTTATACGATTTATGTTCACAGTTCGGTACACAGCAAACATGTTTTCCTCTTCTGTTGTTCATTTCGTCCAAATATTCTCAAAATACTTTAAACCCAAACATACAAAACCAAATAAAAACAAAACTCTAGCACCTAGCAGAACGTAATGTCAAAATACAAAACACGCAGGCTCTGGTCAAAAATGTAATAATAAACTTAAAGCGATGGTCGGGCGACTCTGATTCCCCACAAAAAATGGCTGACTTGCGATGGGCGTCGTGGGTGCACGTACTGACGAATAATATTAGAAATGGGATTCTGATTGTTTATTCTTCTGTGCTAAAACTAAACAAAACAAGACAGATCCTTTTACACGTACTCTTTCAGTGTGCAGTTTTATTTCAAAAGAAGACATACGACTTTTGACACAACATAACAGTTTTTGCTGCTTTCTCAAGTTTTTACTAAATTGACATGTCTGCTTTTGCATGAACCCTCCTCATAATGTAATAATAGACTTAAAGCGATGATGGTCGGGCGACTCTGATTCCCCACAAATAATGGCTTCATCTCAAAAAAATGGTAGGGTAATATGGAATAGTTACATTGTGAAATATGGAATATAGTAAAATATACAAAACTAATAAATTAAAGGATACTAAATCAGCTTTCTTGGACAAAGTTTATTGAAAAATTTAAATCAATGCGCCAACGTTTCGGTACTGCTCAGTACCATCTTCATGGCCAGATTATTCCAATTTACTTACCAATGGTAATTTAACAAACGACATACTTTACATATTTACAAAAACCACGCATACAAACTTTAACAGAGGGAACAATTTCACTCGATCGCAAGCCAAGCGATTCGGTACTGGCTTGCGATCGAGTGATATTGTTCCCTCTGTTATTGTTTGTATGCGTGGTTTTTGTAAATATGTAAAGTATGTCGTTTGTTGAATTACCGTTGGTAACTAAATTGGAATAATCTGGCCCTGAAGATGGTACTGAGCAGCAATTTAAATTTTTCAATAAACTTTGTCCAAGAAAGCTGATTTAGTATCCTTTCAAGTTAAATCTTAGTGGACGTGATTCTATAAAGTAAAAACTAATAACATAAATTGAATCATCAGCAGAAATTATATACGTATCTAAGCATATTTTTCTATCACAGCACATGAAAGGATAATATCCGATTAACTATATTAACTGCCGCAATAATTCTTTTAGTGTTAATTTTAAAACAAGAAAGCTCTTACCTACATTAGTACAGCGATCATATCAACATAATTCTGCACTGCTTTACTTACTGGCTCGCTCCATCACGTTTGTGAAAAGTATTAGAGGTTATGTGGCTGTCAGGAGATTTCGAGTAGTCAAACGGTTAACTTCATGCTAAAACTAGTGCATCTACCCTATTTCATACAAGATCGAGTCAGTAATTTACCCGTAGAGGTACAGTGCCTTTATAGGGACAGTGGAGACAATGCGTGGTCAATGTTTTGGTTGGCTCCGTCATAAATCATCAAATTCCCTATTTTTACGTTTGTGTTTTACACGTATTTTATATGGCAGCTTTGTGTAAAGCTAAAGTATATTTAGCATTTTGGGCTTAATTTCATCAATTCGTTTGCGAACTTTACTCTCTGTGGACTGTGTATTATCAGGCTATTGAACTATTTTATAATTTCGCACATTGGAACTGTTAAAAAGTGCTTCAGTTTACCCTGCGGTCTTGGCCTTGGCGAGGACCTTGGTATAGCTGTTAACAAACCTCTTATCATATTTGTGCACAAACCTGAAAAATTAAATAACTAAGTGTATTGTATTGTTGTTTAAAACTTATAGTTTCAAGTAAATGTATAAAAGTCATCATTTTCTAGTAATAGCAGTAAGCATGCTTTAAAAGAGTAGAAAGTCTTTGTGTTGTTTTCTCTTCGGCAAACAAATCTATTATTATGATGCTATTAAAATAATATTTTGACTAGTGTATTGATTTGTTTTTATTAAGAAGAAATTTCTGTTATTTGTATATTACCATGTAACATGCATGTAACTGTTATTTACATATACATACCCATATACTATTTATTATAAAAATCTAAGTCGATGTAAGTAGGTAAGTTTCAGATTAGTTTCTCATAGGTATTAGTTATCTGATTTACTACTCAAATAGTTGTTGAAATGTTTCGCATTTTATTAGATGTTAGTCAGTTATTGTTACATTCTGTAATATTTAACAATTTTTTAGAGATTATTGAGTAGAACACTTAAACTACCTATGCAACAGTTGCTCTCCGTGAACATTTACCTTGCAATTTTAACTTAAACTTCAGTGAAACTAATGATATAATATTGTTGGCTATATAAACTGCTGGACCCTCGAACTTACACAAAGAGATTTTTAGACAAATTTCAAAGTTCAATAGCTTCACCAAGAAAAAAGTTTTTGAAACGCGGTTCGCGGATTTCAAAAGCTAGTTTATTCCTGATTAAGCTGCGTAAATTTCACATTAGGACCATAGAGTTAGTACGGGGTGATCAATAAAATCCTGCAAAAATCAAGAAGTTTGTGTCTGTGACATTTCTGCAAAAAAATTTGTTGGTCGTTACAATATGGTTCGTTAGTAAGGTTACATCAATATCTCTAGCTGTTTTTGTCAGTTCCTGGATTTAGGCTCTTTAGCCTTGAATACACTATTAAACATCAAATTAGGGTAACAAGATTTTTAAATCCTATAACTTGACATTGGACTGAAGGATCTTGATGATTTTTGCAGATTTGGAATCCTTAATTCATGTAGATTACCTTTGGTTCCAGCATTTTATTTGAGGGTTGAAATTTTCACATTATACCGGGTCAATAATAAACAAAAACGTAGGGACACGAAATTGTTTAAAATAAGGATAATTGCGAGCCAAAAGGACACTATGTTTTTTTTTTGCTTTAAAATTGGTCAGTTTTTTCCGTTTACCGATTATTGTCGTTTAAGTGGACGTAAACTACTCAGCAAAAAGAGTGTCATATATTTCCGTATTATGTCTGAAATGCAGTAATTACCAAACGGTTGAAAAGTTTTACACATTAAATTAAAGTTTTTGGCTGTAAATTAATATTCTTAACCAGGGCCGGATCTAGGGGCACAAGCCCCCAGCGGCATCTTGAGGGAACGCCAAAACGGCGGAATACCTTGATACTTACTTGTAAAACGGTAGGCAGGGCCGCAATTTTGTAGCAATCAGAGTTGGCAAAAACTCGTTTTTCTTTAAAAAAAAACCCAACTGGGGTTTTTTGGAAAAGAGCCTTAGTTTAAAACGGCCAAGGCTGTACTGTTAGCAATAAGTAATACAATTTATATTAATAATAATTAATAAACTCGCGTCCAAAACAACGATATATTTATTAAAATATACAATATATAAGATTGGTTAACAACGGTCAAACGGCAATTCCTTCAAAATTTCTAATTCTAAACCTAATTTAAAAGTTCCTGGCGTCTTTGTAAGCAACGATATGTTGGGTAAAAATACACACTGTACTGTAATAATTTACGTTAAATTACATTATTTATACTTTAGTATGACATATCAATATATTCCTATACACTCTGTAAAATGTACACAATTTATTACGGAAAAAACCTGACTTTTCTATGAGTGTGGGTCAACCCCAGAAACCAACCCCGGAAACAACCTTCTGCTAAGACCTCGTAACTCAAAAAGCCTCGATTATTCCCAATCTACCCTTTCCTATTCAAAACATCATAATTAAATGGAAATTCAAAATAAACAATAGGTAGGTACCCATTAAATTAAAAAAAATAATAATAATAAGAAGCTAATATTTTGTTGGTCCTCTTGTTCGACGTATTCCTTCCCGACATCGATTTGGTACAGTAGCCACAAGATTTCTTATAAAATCTTGTGGAATGTGCTCCCATTCTTTACGAATGGCCTCACTAAGCTCTTCTAATGTTTCGGGGGGATCTTACCTTAAGTTCTAAATATGACCAAACTTGTTCGATTATATTAAGATCCGGAGACTTTGCAGGCCAGTCCATCCTATTGATGTTCTGTGTCTGTAAAAAGTCCGTGATCCTGCGCCCTCTGTGCGGCCGAGCGTTGTCATCTACTAATATAAATTCGGGGCAGTAATTTCGAGCAAAAGGAACAACAATAGATTCCAATATTTCCTCCTGATAAACAGTGGCGTTAATTGTTTGGTTGGTAATAAATTCCAACACTCGCCCACACTGTAACACCTCCGCCACCAAATGCCTCTTGAGGGGCCATATTTTCCTCCAAATACCGCTGATTTGTTCTCTCAAAACTAGCATTCGGCCATCGGAGTGAATAAAATTAAATCTTGTCTCGTCACTGAATAAACAATGGCTCCACTCTGCGTTACCCCAATTAGCATGTCTATTTGCCCATGCCAGCCTATTTGCTTTATGGTATTGTAACAACCGCACACATTTTGCTCTGCGACGGGCTCTATAATATAAAATGTATGGCATTATGTAAGTTTTTGCTTAAAAAAATTCTCACCTCAAGTTGTTCTTGTTTAATGTCCTTCTCACTGTTCTGTCCAAAACCCTCACCCCAGTTTGTCGTCTTAAAGAGTCATTCAGTCTTCTAGAGTACTTTGTTCTATTCTGCATAGTTTCTATGATTAAAATTCTTTCGGTTCTTTGGTTTATTTTTTTTGTATGTCCACCCTATGCCTATAATTATGACTACCTGTAGCTTAGACGCGACTGCGACGGTGCAAATTATAAATAATCTTTCGGTTAAAGCGGCCTACAGACGATGTGCGGGTTTTGACCAACGCTGGGGGCCAACGTTGAAGCCAACATTCGGATATTCGTCATCATTCGCAAATTGCAAGCATTCACACGACGTGCCAGCGTAGGCGAATGTGGGCAATGTGTGAAAAATAGCGAACTACACCCAACATTGAAAAACATGGATTGAGATGAAACTGAAGTCGTTTCGGCTTCATTATTAATGACTACTTTTTCTTTTTCAAAATATCCACCGTACATTTGTACAGGGTTATCCAACGAGGACTAGACAAGGCGATTTTTTGACTTTCCCTGTATTTTTATAAAAAAAAAACTGAAATAGCCATCTTATGTAATTTTCTCCCGCGAATTCGGATATGTTCAGCAAAAAACAATTGAACATCAAATAAAAGTGCTAGGGGTCATTTTGATATTTTATTAAATGGAACACTCTGTATATTACTACATATTTGGACTTCCTAGAAAAATCTAAACACATTTGGTGTATAATATCCTATACCTAGCTATCTTTAGCTGTTTACCAAATATTGACAGTTGAAAGTCGGGCATTCTGACACTTTGACAAACTCTAAAATCTAAGCCGCACGAGATCAAAGAAAACGGTTTGCACATTCCTATCTTGGGTTTTCATAAGCTATCGAATGATAGTAACTTTGAATTTAACCGGAGGTTTAAAAGTTCCGGTTAATATTATCCGTAGGTTAAATTCGAAGATACTGTCATTCGATAGTTTATGAAAACTTAAGATAGGAATGTGCAAACCGTTTTCTTTCATCTTGTGCGGTTTAGATTTTAGAGCCTGTCAAAGTGTCAAAATACCCGACTCTCAACTGTCAATATTTGGTAAACAGCTGAAGATAGGTAGGTATAGGATATTATACACAAAAGGTGTTTAGATTTTTCTAGAGAGTCCAAAAATGTAGTAATATACAGAGTGTTCCATTTAAAAAAGTATCAAAGTGACCCCTAGCACTTTCATTTGATGTTCAATTGTTTTTTGCTGAACACATCCGAATTCGCGGGAGAAAATTACATAAGATGGCTATTTCAGTTTTTTTATAAAAGTATAGGGAAAGTCAAAAAACCGCCTTGTCTAGTCCTCGTTGGATAACCCTGTTGAGACTTAATTCCCTTTGAATTTCATTCCACGCATCATTAACAATATTCCAATTTTTATAATTCATATTTCGTGAATCCCAAATCACAGGATATTTATCATATATACTTAAAAATTCTAATATAGCTTCATTTGTCCAGTTTTCAGACATTTTGCAAATTAAACTGAAATAAAAATTTGCTTTTAACTTTTTGAAACACGTAGGTATTTAAAAACATTAAAAAATACACATTATGATTAATGATATTTTCCACAATTTCTGTCAAACAGAGCAATTAAAATAACCCACTACTATTCACACGACAAAAACAATACAAATGTTCACGCATCGTGTGGATAGAGATTTAAGCCAAGGGCCAATATATAATTATATGCCAGTCGAAACCTGATCCCTTTGATGTGTGCATACAATGTGGGCAAAATTAAATTGGAACCCTCTTTAATGCTTAATAACTTTTTTATTTTCAAAGGATTTTTTATAATTTTTAGATATGTTATGATCTAAGGTATTGGGATTAAAAAGAACTTTGCAAAGAGGCTCTACTTCAGTGGCGTACAGAAAAGTGGATATTTTCCAAAACAATGTATTTCAGGTCGTTGCAAAAATCGACCAAATGAAATAAAGATGTAAAACTTGACAAAAAAGCGGTTCGGAATATTAATCATTAAAAAAACAGGTTACTACAAACAAAATTAAAATTTATTCTTTAATTTTGGTAAAGCCATGTCTCGTGGGCCAAATTAAATTGGATCCTTTTTTAATGCTTAGTGAATTTATTTGCAAAGGATTTTTTTATCATTTTTGTATATGTTATGGCCTAAGACATTAGAATCAAAGAGAATTTTGCAAAGCGGGTCTACTTCATTAGCGTACACAAATTTTGAATCTACTTAAAATTTTTAAAATAAAGAAAAAGTTAATTTTAATGTACGCCACTGAAGTAGGCCCGCTTCACAAATTTCTTTTTGAATCTAATATTTTAGGCCATGACATCCAAAAATTATAAAAAATCCTTTGAAAATAAAAGGTCATTAAGCATTAAAAAAGATCCAATTTAACTAGGCCCACAAGACATGGTTTTTCCCAATACCTTAGGCCATAACATATCCAAAAATGATAAAAAAAATCCTTTGAAAATAAAAGGTCGTTAAGCATTAAAAAAAGATCCAATTTATCAAAATTAAAGTATCAATTTTAATTTTGTCTGTATTGACTTGGTTTTTTAATGGTCAATATTCCGAACCCTTTCAAATCTTTTTTGCCAATTTTTACTTCTTTATTTCATTTGGCCGATTTTCGCAACGACCTGAAATACATTGGTTTTAAAAAATACTCCCTTTTCTGCACGCCACTGAAGTAGATCGTCTTTGCAAAGTTCTTTTTAATCCCAATACCTTAGGCCATAACATATCCAAAAATGATAAAAAATCCTTGGAAAATAAAAAAGTTATTAAGCATTAAAGAGGGTTCCAATTTAATTTTGCCCACAGTGTATATTTAATATGGATGTGTGCTAGAAATACCGCCTCCGAGGCGAACGTCGGCCAGCGCCAACGTTGGACGAAGTTCGTGCTGTGTTTTCTATACACACGATCGGCTAATGTCCACAAATGCGGAAGTTGGCCTACGTTTGCCATGTCATCTGTAGGCACCTTAACATTGTAAATGTGCCCAATTTGCTCTTTTAATATTCGTTAGTTGAGAAGTTGAATGCAATTTTCCCTTTCTGCCGCGGTTAAACGCCTCATATTAATTAAAATTTACAAAAGACTATACCATTGCGATGTGTCATGTGTCAGCACAGCATATATAACATGTGTCAGGTTATTTCTAAAATAATGTTAATAGTTTTTAGTTCCATAGCAACGGAATGTACAGAATTGTTTTCTAATGCCTACTTTTTGAATGTAGTATTGAACTTAATTAGGTAATTAAAGGTAAACGTTGGATAAGGTGTCTCCGGGATTCCATTAAAATTAATACATGTTTTTTTGCTAAAATGTAAAGATGAATCTAGTTTTTTATTAATTCCGATTTTACATGTAGGTATCAAGGTAGTTCGCCGTTTTGGCGTTCCCTCAAGATGCTGCTGGGGGCTTGTACCCCCCTAGATACGGGCCTGGTTAAAAATATTAATTTACAGCCAAAAACTTAAATTTTATGTGTAAAACTTTTCAACCTTTTGGTAATTACTGCATTTCAGACATAATGCGGAAATATAGGACACTCTTTTTGCCGAGTAGTTTACGTCCACTTAGACGGCAATAATCGGTAAACGGAAAAAATTGTTTCGATATATTGACTTGAGCTACAACTTGACCAATTTTAAAGCAAAACAAATCCATAGTGTCCTTTTGGCACGCAATAATTATCCTTATTTTAAACCATTTCGTGTATCCGTCGTTTTTGTTTATTATTGACTCGGTATAATGTGGAAATTTCAACACTCAAATAAAATGCTGGAACCATAGAAAATCTACATGAAATAAGGATTCCAAATCTACAGAAATCATCAAGATCTGTCAATCCAATGTCAAGTTATAGGATTTTGAAAATCTTGTCACCCTAATTTGACGTTTAATAGTGTATTCAAGGTTAAAGGGCCTAAATCAAAAAACTGACAAAAACGCCTAGCGATATTGATGTTACCTTAGTAACGAACCATATTGCAAGGGCCAAAAAAATTGTTTGCGGAAATGTCACACACACAAACTTTTTCATTTTTGCATGACTTTATTGATCATATCATAACCCTATAGCCCTATAAAAAATCTACGTCATGCAGTAATCAGGAATAACCTAGCTTTCAAAATCCGCAAGCCGCGTTCAAAAAACTTTTTTCTTGGTGAATATATTGAACTTTGAAATTTGCCTAAAGATCGGTTTGTGTAAGTTCGAGTGTCCAGCAGTTTAGTAAACTCCATTAAACAACAATCAAAAATATGTGCAAATTACATAGCAGAATTAGGAAGTACCGATACTGTACAAAAGTTTTACTAAAATTTACTCTTTTGAAATCATAGAATTTATAGGTACTTTGATTTTTTTTATAATGAATCTGTATTTTTTTTTTATTGAAATGGAAAGTGTTTTACACATGAAATTGTGTCCCGACAAATTATCGATTTAAAAAAAAAATACTGAAAAAATTAGACTCATTGATAGTATCATCTCAGACCGTCATAATATAAGAAATAAAGTGATTACTCGTTATGTAGTATTTAGATTAAAAATAGCAAGTGAGAGAAAGAGTAATTTAACTCACAGTTATGCCAGTAATTCTTTAAGGAAAGTTTTTAGGTAAGTTTTTTACTTATTATCTCTAAACTATGACTTAGCTAAAACTTTTATTTTTTCGACTCGTAAAGACAACATCTCAGTAATGAAGCCTCTATAGTTTTTTTAGTCGTAGTAGGTACTCGATTGTATTTTAACATGGGACCCTCATGCAGTATGCTCATGTTAAGAAACTTTAAATATATACCTAATTGTTACGAGTCCTCTTGTGTTTCTATATCAGGATTACCTCTATTACCATCTGTTTTCAATAAAGATAATTTAGTAA
The DNA here is from genome assembly GCA_016904865.1 of Pissodes strobi. Classification (NCBI taxonomy): domain Eukaryota; kingdom Metazoa; phylum Arthropoda; class Insecta; order Coleoptera; family Curculionidae; genus Pissodes; species Pissodes strobi. The sequence continues at coordinate 53,731 of MU184573.1, read as the reverse complement.
ATCAATCTAGTGTGCAAATTGCTTGTATACCTACAATTGAAATGAATGCCGGAACCAACTACTAACTAAAATGTCTAAAAGTTCAACACTTCCTTTAACACGGGACTGGTATTTAACACGTGCACAGGATGCCTGAATATTTATGTTCTGTTAAAAACGACATTTAGACACACCTCTAGCATCCCTTAGTGCTGCTATTTTAAGATTGATTACCTTTCTGTCCGCTTTGAACCCCTGTATGTACCTTCGAGCCATCGGGGTTGCAGAACATGACTTTCCTTGTTCTATACATGTGGAACGGAGGAACGAATTGGTTTTGAAAGCAGTTTGGGTTGATTTAAATGAGTTTGAATGAGAAAATAAATGATATTTTGGGGTGAGAGATGCCCTTTAGGTTTCTAAAGATATTTATATCTGCACTGGCATGTTTAGACGTCTTGATTTGGACTGTAATTAGAAGTAAACCATTTCGAAACGGATTCTGGAGAGTGATTAAGAGATTTAGGGTGGTTAGAATACAAGGAATTTGGTAATAGTTTACAAGAACACTGAAAACGTTCGTACAATTTTGCAGAATATCTAATTCATACCCGTCTTAAAAAGAACAAAAAATATTTTATTAGAAATTTTTTACAACATTAATTGAAAGAAGATTAGCAAAACGTTGTATTGATCATGAACATTACATATACAATTTGAAACAAATTCTAAAAAAAATTGTAATTCCCGTTTCAAGTTAAGTGTATATGAACTCACGGTACCGTCACGAGATTATATTATAGGCCTTAGCATTTCGTGGCCTGTGGCAAAAAAAAATCAGTTCGAAGGCTGGCCCAGAAGCGGAGCGAGCAAGCGAACATCATTTGAAAATGCATGATACAATTTTGGCGAAACGTATATGT
>MU184573.1:35860-52429 GCA_016904865.1 Pissodes strobi | reverse complement strand
ATATATATATACATATCGAGCCCAACTCTCGGCAGTAGTATTTTATCAGAAAACATTTCTATCCAGAAGTTCGTGGTGTCTTCGACGGTAAAAGTTGAAGGGCACCGACAGTAGTCTCTGAGAGGGGACCAAATATGTTCTTTTTAACTTAATGCTAATATATTAGAGTCATTAGCGGCGGAAGTCTTCCTGTCTTATTGAATTAACAGTAGCGTTACAAAATCTCACTAAACTTGTAATTTAAAAACATATCATTGGATAGCTATTGGCCACCTGGCTAATAATTGGTTTTTGAAGTTAAAATATGGACGATGGTGGGCATAGGTATCTAGTTAATATTAAAACATGATATCTGAGATCTACTTTTAAATTATTCATTTTGAACATTATTTAACAACACAAATAAATTAATGTTAATATAAAAAAATCACAAACTTTTAGGTATTGGTTAATTGTAACGTAACAGACTACTGAGACGGAAACAACAGCACAGTGTTTTGATGCGCCAGACGATACGAGAATTTCTTTGCTTACATTGTTCAATTTTGCGGTATCCGTAGAAACTCGCTTGTTCGCCCATATAGTACGGCGGTTAGTAAACCAACCTTGCATTTTTGAGTAGAGCATTGCTATTTGGCACAGTGGTAGTATATAATCATACCTTACTTTTAAAAAGCGGAACCAAGTTTGCAACCACGGGAGAGCAGCGATATGGCGGATTGTATACCTGCCAGGGGGCAAATTTGAGAAAATCGCTAAACGAGCACACCCGACAGTTTCTATGGGTAACTATCACTCACCAATATTACGGGAGATGTTCTGGAACGTAACTGGACCATGTGCCAGCCGCGTGGTGGCATGTTGCCTACCCCCTAGGCGCAGAAACTAATGAAATCGATTTGGTAGTGTTAAGCTAGGGATTTTTGTAAGTCACTTCATTTCCACAGACAAAATATAAATACTTCAGCTCCCAATGGACTCATACACTCTTTTTAAATAGGGAAAAAGTTTTTAAATCGGTATGCTCATAAATATATTAAACTCAAAACAGTTAACTTTAGGTTACCTCAGTTGTAAAATGAACAGAAAATTATAAGATTAAGAAAAGCTGTATTTAATGCAAACAGACAGTTTAGCAACATCATTTAAAGCGTTTAGCATTAATTCCATGTCGTTATTAATGGATGATATTTTTCATTGTACTAGACGTAATCACAGAATGTAATAATACGAAATCTATTACGTCACAAATTTGAGCCATAAATATCACACTGTGGCACTTGCTTGACTTTAATTAAGATCCTTAAGGCACGGGCAGCTACGAAACTCATGGCAAAGTACTTTAGATTTAGCTCAGTTGCATTTCTTATTACATGACACAAGCGTTTCTTTACAAGCCTCTTGTGCTGTAGGCTTAGTTCTATAGAGCAACCTCCATCCTTCCAGGCCGGCTTTCCAGCCGCACACTGACGGTGATGGCAGGTTCAAGGCGTTCAGGATTGGGGAGACAGCTTGTCTGGCCTTCTGCACTTCGTAAAAGCTTTAAAAATTTGGAAATCTAGGAAATCTTCGGTTGGAGGAATGCAGTCTAGGGGTTTTCCCTTAGCGAAGAGCGCCCGACGGCATTTGGTGAGGCTTTCGTAGTGCTTAACACTGTAAATTGCATTAAAAAAAGAATAGAGATAAATTGTGGTAAAGCCGAGGTGCTGCGTTTATTAGTATCTGTAGATATGGATACTCACGGGTCGTACATAGCCATGACGAATCGCTGTATACCAGGCTTTGCATCCTCTACCTCTCCTTGCATGCTGATGCAAGGAGAGAAAGGGGCGACTTCAGCGTGCAGCTTTAAGACAAACAAGGCTGTCTTCTTTCAATCTTGCAGAATCTGAGAGAGCATGGAATGCTGGAAGTACAGTAGATAATGCTGGCCCTGCTAAGAAATAATTAGTTAAATGATTTTATTATTATAATTACCTAATGCCGATGAGATTTCGTGAATAGGTAGATACTATTGTTGTTTTCCAGTCCTTAAGTGAATCCACAACTCCGCAGCCCCTTGCGGCTTGGCCCAGCATGATATTGCTAACACAACCACATCTGTATCTGATGTTCTAATCAGAACATTTCTGTATCCATATTTTAGCATGTCAGCCAGATGCACAAACATGCGAGAGGCGGCTTCTTCATGATTACATGGAGTACCTAAGACTAGTGATATTAACATCTGCATGGTTTGACGTTACGGAGATGTCAGATGTCGAGTGAGATGTAGACACAAGAATGGACTTATCTTTTGGTGTGTAAGTAGATATGCTCCTAGCCAGAATGCGATACAGAAAACTGATCTGAATTCCGAAGGAAGCTCATATAGTTAGCTGGCATTTTGGTATCTATCTCCAGCTGGGGACCGATTCCTCTTTTCTCGCAGGTCAGCGCCTTCAGGTTTTTGTTAAGGTGCCTGTTTGATTAAAAATACTTATTTTAAACTCAAACAACGTATCTTATGTGTATTAAAGGCTTGTAATTCAAAGTAATTACAAATCCGAAACTATATTCAATCGGGAAACCGTAGCATTCCCTCCTTTCAATGAATGCCGGGAAACTTTTTTGACAAAGTCGGAAAAAATGTGACAAAGACCCGGCTTCATCAAGTGCATGATTGCTCCTTCATCCAAAATCTTGGCTTGGACATTGAAACATTCTGCTGCAGATTTAGACGAGCAAACGAGACATTGACTCAAAACCTCTGACTTAGCTGTAGACCTCATATTGCCATTTGTGCTTGAGAATGCCAGTGAAAATTCGTCGCTCTCGCGTGGCTGAAGAACTCGTCGAAATTAGCCGGGCGCTTTCTACTGTTTGCAACGTACAATCTACTGAATAGATCATTTGTAGTTTTCAATGCTTTAATTTGGCTCTTTGCTCTTATTATTGCCCTTTGGAACTCGAGAATCGCCAAAAATTACTTGCTTATTTCGTTTAATTGGCTCAAGGATTGACACAGTTCCTTGCTAAAGTCTCTCAATCACAAATTTTAAGCACTGGTCCCACTCTAGTTTCCATAGTGATCACAGCCTGCTTAGAGCTTTTAGAGGAGCACTTACGATTATTCAAATTGAATAAATCGTCGGCTTCCTCGATGGAAGGATTTCCTAGTAAGACGAAATTACGTTCAAATAATAATAAATACACCGATTAGTATATTTTATTTATATGTACTTGTCTGTGGATTTATTTGTTTCTGCGCCCAGAGGGTAGGCAACCTGCCACCACGCGCATGGCAGTTATGTTCCAGAACACTTCCCGTGTTATTTGTGAGTGATATTCACCCATAGAAAGGGTCGAGTGCGCTCGTTTAGTGGTGTTCTCAAATTTGCGCCTAGCAGGTATGCAACCCGTTTCCACTTCTTCAAAGTGAGGTATGGGTATGCACTACCACTGTGCCAAATCTCATTACTCTACTAAAAAATGCAAGGTTGGTCCCAATATCGCTGATTAACCGCCGTACTAATAGGTTTCCACTTTTGAATAGCGCAACAGGCGAGTGACTATTGCTTATCCACCCCTATAAATAAATGGTTTACACTAGCATCTCGACCAGGCAAATTTAGTTTACCTGCAGGATTTTAGAAATATCGAATATCGAATACCTATTTCTATACCAGTCACTATCTTTATAGCTTACCCTACTCATATGTCTAATTCAAACAAGAAAACATAAGGGATGTGTTCCTAAATTAACAAAGTTGGATTTATATTCTATTTACGAGGTATAAATCAAACTCGAAGCTAATAAAATAGCCATTTATTTCGTATTTGTCTATAAATTACCGTGGAATTGATTCAAGTCTCAAAACAATTCCTGCCCGCAGATGTTTTGAATCATTAAAAAATCGTTTATAGTTCCATGAACACATGTACTCAATAGAAAATGAAGAGCACGCGCATATGCATAATATGAGGCTGTTATTTACAAAACTTCCTCTTTGCTATTTGATTTACTTTTCAGGAGCAACAAAAAATAGTTCAGCTTTCATGAAAATTATTTTTCCGAATTATTATATTTTGTAATGAATACACTAATACACATTAATAATAAGTATGATAATCGTATATCACATTCTGTTACAGTTTTTGAAAAAAAAAATTTTTTTTTCGCAAAGAGAGAGTTTTGAAAAAAAAACACAGAAACTCCATTTATGATTTATTATTAAAAGGTAATTAATTAATAAACAACAAAAAATAACCTACTACAAACATTCAAAAAAGTTTTTAGAGTTTTTAGTCTCAAGTCTAAATATTATTATCATATTCAATTCACTGCATGTAAACAAACATCGCGTTAGTCACGTAGGCAGAGGAACCAACATGCTTATTGGCTGACCAGCAAACAAGCAGTTTTGCAAATAAACTGTCAAAGCAAAGAAAAAGTTTTGCAAATAGCCTGTAAGTGTGTGCCAACTTTTATATAGGAAAGGCAGTTATGAAAGGTTTTAACGAAAGTAATAGATTCCTTATTAAAAACCTGCTCAACTTCGCGAAAAAGTGAATTTTGATTATTTTGTCGATTAGAGACTTTTGCAAATAAGGGCCTCATATATAACGTAACTATACAACATGAATATGGTATATTATTAAGTTTTTACTTCTTTTTTCGATTTTATTACCCCCATTTAATTGCGCTTTCTTTTATTTTGGGTTTCATTAGTATCACAATAAAGCTGTATATATAATTGTCATGGGTGTTCTATGAATCACAAACATATTCGGGCATATTTCCTATTAATCTTGTAAAAATCATTCTTCACAATTGTACGTTATATTGTAGTGTTTATATTGTTCTATCTATGGTTTTCTAATTATGAATTCCCTTCAGATTAAATGCAGAATATGTTTGGTTAAACTTTCCTGGCTGTGCCAGAGATTGCTCCAAACATATACATTATATTTTTATAGGAATATGTTCATTTAACGAAAATAATGTACCTTTCAACATGAGTTGATTTTTCTCCTTAGAAGAGTAGTTTGAGTTAGTTCCTACAAATAAATTGGACAATTGTGGGAGAAAGGCTATGTGATTATATGTTTTATATATTTCTAGGCCTTCTTCTTGTGTCTTATTATTCCCATATTAATATAAAATAATTATTACGTTTAAGAAATAGAGTTTTTTAGGTTCTGATTATATTATAAAGCTTTCGCAAAGAGAGATCGACAGGAGATATATTGACCTATGTCACTCATATTTATGGAGTAGGGCAATTGAGAACTACGGAGAGTCTCGAGCGATTGCGTTGGATATTTCGAAGGCAGTCGATAGAGTTTGGCATGACGGATTGCTTTACAAACTGCCGTCCTTTGGACTGCCAGCCTCTCTCTGGAGCTGGCTTGCCAGTTTCGTTAAGAACCGATCTCTGCACGTTGCAGTTGATGGACACATCTCAGACACATCACCATTAACGCGGGTGTGCCTCAGGGCGCAATACTTTCACCAACTCTGTTCCTCATCTATATTAATGACCTGCTGACCGAAACTAATAATCCCGTTTACAGTTTTGCAGATGACAGTACCCTTGTCTCCCAATTTAGATCAGAAAAACCTTTACCAGCGACTGAGAATTATCACCGCAGACAGGAGCAAATTACAGAAATTAATCATGACCTGGAGAAAGTTCAAACTTAGGGCGACAGAAATTTGGTCCAGTTCAATGCAGCAAAGACCCAAGCAGCCACGTTTACCAAGAGGACCAATACGGCGGGCCCAGACATCATTATGGCAGGATCGGCCATCCCTTCATCCTCGTCAATAAGACTACTGGGTGTGTCAGTTGACAGCAATATGTCCTGGCATGACCACGTTGCCACGGGGTGCCGCGCCAAAGCCAACCCTAAAGCTGCTGGATTCTATTCAGAAGAGAGCTGTGCGTCTCATCGGCAACCCGGAGTTGACCCGGAATCTGGATAGTCTGGAACGCCGCAGACATGTGGCCGAGATGTCCCTGCTTTACAGATATACTTTCACGGCAGATGTTCCCAGGATTTGACCCGCCTCATCCCTGGCAACGCCTGTCAGACAATCACGGCAGACGACAAGAGCGCACCAGTTCGTCGTACAACTGGAAACACCTAGAACATCGCTTTAAAAGAACTCCTTTGTCTGACACACTGCATCACTGTGTAACTCACTCCCAGGATATCTGTTTCTCCCTAATTACAACCTAGAACTATTCAAGAACCGTGTCAATAAACATCTTCGCACACACACCGCTTATCGAGCGCCATCCTTTTAGTGTGTGAGCCACTGCCATAAAAAATATATATTGACAGTTAGGAGTTTGAATCCGAAATTAGAAATCAACCTCCTTAAGAGGGCATTATTTAAAAAATATTGGGACCGTCAAATGTATAGAATCATGCCTGTACTTTTTTATTTGTCAGATAAAAATATTTTAATTTTTTTTGCTAAATCTTAGTGGTCTTGAGTCATTTTGTGTCAACATCTCGTTGCCATGACAATCAATTTATTATTTTTTATTTGCACTATGTCCTTTTGTTAAATCTGCACGTTTTCTTGCGCAACAATTTGCAACAATAGTTAACAAATAAACAATAGTAAAATATCGATCAACTAATTTTCAATTTATTTAATTAAATGTTCAACATGACATTCATTACTATTATTGTTATTACACAATTCCACCCTATCCCGGAGACACCCCAAAGTCGAAACATTAGGTGGATTATTTCATCGATAATTCGAGATATGTTCTTCCAGATCATCGGATCGTACAAAATAAGGCTTACGGGAAAACTTTATTCCTATGTGACTCCACAAAAAAGTAAGCAGGGAGTAATCGTGGCTACCACCCTATTATTCCTCTAGGTCCAATTCACATATCTAGAAAAAAATCTAAATGGTTCTTGATGGTGAATCCAAAGTAAGCTCCATCTTGTTAAAAACCAAATACTGTGATTATTGGGATAATCAGCTTATTTTGCAGAAATGTTATTTTGTGTCTGTAAACCTTCTATTGATTTATTTAACTTGCTTTCTGTAAATGGTATCACATTCTTTCTCTTCAGCTTGAACATCGACCATTATGGACTGATTTTTAATTTCATAAGTTATGTTTTTCTCCCTCTTATCAAAATATTTTATTATTTACCTTTATTACGGCCTAGGTTAATAATAAACCAAAAAGACTTGACAGTACGTACCTACAAATTAACACAAAATGGCAGCTACCTAGTCTATCTGACAAGCCAAATGAAGATAATTTTGCATGATTTTCAGCCAAGATAACTTGATAATTAATAGATATAATAGTGAATTATTTAACGAGCGTATAATATAGGTCATAATGATCAGAGTGTATTACCCGAGTACATGTGGATATACTCGGATATTACGGTTCATTTTACGTGAGGCAAATACTATACTGTATCTACAACCATCCACTTATACAGGGCCCGCCGAAGAGTTTCATCTGAGAATTTTTTTGGCATTTTTTTTTTCTATTTCGCGAAAAATATTATTCTTAATAGTTTTTAAAGAGAAAATGTTTTGACGTTAATAAAATTTAAGCTTTATTTTCAGGGTGTGCAAAAATATAAAAAATATCACAATTTTAAAGTCTCATCAAAAAACTGGACAATTAGGGAGCGTCAAAAGATTATCAACAAAAATGCTAATTTGTCTTGTTCCAATAAGAGTCATAAAATGTAGGCACATTCGAAAAATAAAATCGAGGCTGGCTAGTTTATCATTTCTGTTGAATGGACCTATAATTTTTAGTTCGACGAATTGTTACGAAATGGATCTCATTTACTGGTCTTTGATGTTCTCCAATTTTACTCTAGAAAGTTTTTTGGTTTGACGGGATTTTCAAATTGCACACTTTGTAAATAGGACTTAAATTCTATTAACTTCTAAAATGTTTTCGCTTTTATTAATAATAAATTTTTTTTGAGGAAATAAAGTAAAAAATTTTTAAACAAGTGTTGGTTTAAGAAAAGAAAAGTAAAGAATTATTACATAAAATTTATTGGACATTTAAATTTTAATTAACATCAAATGTAACTTATTTATAAAGTTAATTGTAAGATTAGGGAAATTATTAAAATATATCTTAGTAGGTATAGAACCAATACTAATACTGTTGGTGGGGTCATTAATAATCGAAAAATTATCATGGAAAGAATTACCGGCATTACCTGTGGCACAGAAAAATGGAGATAAGTGTGATGGGGTATTAAACTTGGGATTTATTTGACTTAAATTATTGTTAGCAGTGATAATTTTGTTCTTTTGTAAGTCTGGAATATACCCTTCAGTCACAGAACCTGATTTCCAGCTTCTGTGCACTTATATTATGCATAGCATAATGCTAATAAGGAATTGTTCGAAAAGCAAGGCACATGCTAACAATGTTTCTTTGAAATTAATATACCACATTGGTTTATTGATTTTGAATTTTCTATTAAATTCTGCATATTTCTGTGAAATATATCATGCATCAATACTTAACGGCTTTCGAAATATTGAAGGTTTTAGATTTACGAAACACTATGAGTTTTTTGATATAATTGCCTATTTAGATACCTGCTGCTACTTGGAAATAAAGGTTCCTTTTTCAAAGGTCGGGGATTTTCTTATTCATCTTTATTTTCTACTAATATTTTGCAAAATAAGCGGAAATAACAAACTAGATAATTAAAAAACAAAATTAACCATAAACAGGAAAATAAAAAGCGTATAATTTCTAGCCTAAATTAAATGCTCTAAATTTCCATCATTAACCTCGTCACATTCCACTTTAATTCTTTTCTGGCGATCCAGTGCATTTGATGATGAATCAATCAATCAATGTTTGAAGTGGTATTTCTCGATAAAGTGACCTTATGCCCCAAAATGCCGCACCAAACTTTTATTAAGAAACTTCCTTGAAAAGCAATTGGCTCAGCAGCTTCTGGGTTTAACTCGGACCAAATATGACAGGTTTTCCTATTATAAATACTGGTGGTAAATATCGCTTTATCGGTTCACAAAATTTTATTGAAATAATTTGGATCTTGATTAAAACTTCCTCTTATAATTTGATCAAATTCATGCATTCTTCTTTTTAGTTTGTCGTTTAAATATTGAAATGGACAAATTTAAAAATGGTCGTATCAGTATTGATTTAAAGTTCTCCATATCTTATCTATCTGATAGAGTATCTGATATGGTGGCTTCCCACGGCCCGTGATATCGCAGGCCGGGCCGCGCCAGCTCGGGCCAACACGCCGTGGGAAGGGTGCCGTCCGAGGTCGCTCGGAAAGATCCGTGATTGCGCGCCCGATCCGCCGCAAGTCGGTAACTTCAAAGGCGCGGCCTGGCCTGATCTGTCGCGACCTGTCGGTGTCTGTTGTTATCTGTGATTAGGGTTGATTTTTGGGGCCATTTTCCATTTTAATACGTTTTGCCAAGACCTATAGCTGGACGCCAAATGTCCCGATTTTCAATCAAGAATCAAATTTGCCGCAAAACAAAAGGCCCATCGAAAAATGAAATTTAATTTTTAGTTCCAGCACAAATTTTAAAAATATTCTAATGATATTTCAATTTATCGCGTCCATTCCAGCATTCAACGCGGCCACTGAACGCATATTTTCGATTTGCGAAAATGCATGGACAGACTCTAGAAACAGGCTTACATTTGAGCATATTAAAAGTGATAAATAAAAGTTAATTTTACCCAGACTTGTAGAGAATTTTACAAGCACGCGCTTAGAATATACCATGCTAACTTCGGCAAAAAGCCAAAAAATACTATTTCAAAAAAAGCAATGGATTATATTTTTTAGTTCTAACACAACAAAATGTTATTTTTTACATTATATAGGAATAAATTTCCTTTGTAACATGTACTAGCATCTACAGCTCACTACAAAACAAGGTCACGAATCGGTCCGAACAAGTTTCGAAGTCAATCTTAACTTCACGCATGGCCCTCTGCGCGCTTCGCTCGCTCCAGGGCTCAATGAACCAACACTAACCCAAACATAACCTTAATTAAAAAAAAAAAACCACCGACGGCTATCGAACGCAGAACACCATAATCGGAAACCCAGAACCGTACCACTAGACCACGAAACCGCTTAGAGCCTTTCCGCTAGACCGTATAGACAAGGGTAAAAATTAACGAAACTCGTTCGGGCCGACTCGTGATCTTGTTTTGTAGTGAGCTGTAGATTGCTATTGTAATATGTTATCTAGAATTAGAAGTACTAAGAAGCCGCCTTTTAGTTGTTTCTTAATGTTATGATTGTTATGTTTTCATGTTACATATTATGTAGGTATCTATAAGTACATACTAGGTATATTCTATTCTATATTTGGTTATTTTAAACCTACTGTCAACCAGTCAACCTATCGAAAAGTAAAATGCCGAGTTTCACGCGACATTTTTAAACGGAACCCTATCTTCAAACTCTTGAAGAACAGGCTCATACAGGCCATGGGAAGAACTCACGCGCGGCCAAGCCCGATCCGTTCTTACCTGTGCTTGTCCGCCGCGCGAGTCTGGCCTGTTCTAAATACAGGCCGTGGGAAGCCACTTATAGATTTCCTTAAAAATAAGGCAATATAAAAAGATCCCTTTCTTCGCTGCTTTGTTTTTTTGAAGTGAAAACTTCTTTAGCGCCCGGCTAAGAAAAAGGCTGATGTTGGGCTGAAAACGGAAGTGTTTTGAGACTCGATGAAACGGAAAAAGCGACAGCAATAAATATATTGAGATCTATAGAATGTAGCCTGCGAGAAAATGAGATAGAACACAGAATACACATATTCACGGCTCCTAAACGGTATAGCAATGTAAAAATGCGGTGCTTTGATTGGTGTCTTGGAAGTCAGGGGGTGTTACAATTTTCAATACGCTTTTTCAGCTTAAGGCAACTACTTGGGTGATATGATTGTAAAAAAAATTATGGTTTCCATTAAGAATCTTATGTAGATAGAGTCAACTTTAAGTTAATTAAACACTAATTCATGCCGAATGTATCAGATCTATCCAGGTCTTTCCGGTCCAGTGAATTTCTTTCAACACATCTGGTGGTGCAGTGGTTAGACCTTCTGCTTGTCATTCGTACGTCCCGGGTTGATTATTTGTATCGATCAAGCGTACGAGATCCCGACTCTTTATAGGGCGACTATAATATAAATGTGCAGGCGTTTCAGTTTTTGGATTAGTTTTGGTTGGTTTCGCTCCATGCATGAAGTGTTCAGATATTTGGAGAGACGTAACGCGGGGTATTCTAGCTAACTTTTATTTATATTACAGTTACGCTATAAAAAGCGGTTTACTGGACGCTCGATACAAAAATGCACCCGGGTTCGATTTAGCGGCGGATTAAGCTTTTCTTCGCCCCTGGGCGAATCTAGGCTCTTAATTATTTAATATAAAAAAAACAAATACATAGTTTAGGAAATACAAGATTATATTAAGTGTCAGTAGTACTAATACACTACCTAGTTTTAAACTAAAATTTTGAAAAAATTGTCATGCACCCTAATATTTTTTTATTTGTTTTAATGATACAAATCAGTTTATAATTTCATCATCGAAAATGGAATTAAAAATACCATGAGAAACATTGACTAATGCCAGGTCACTTTTCTCTTCATCTGAAAGTGTGTTTCTAAGATAGTACTTAATCCTCCTTAGGGTGGAAAAGGACCTCTCTCTCGCGTGAGTCGATGCAAGGCAAAGACAAATCCTCAGTACTACCTCGATATTGGGAAATGCCGAAATTGGTTTTTCCGTCTTAAAACTTTGTACAAGTTCCCTCAAATTTAAGCTGCCATCATGACCGCTACAAATCAAAAAATATTTATATATTAACACATTTCTGGGAAGAGTACACGTCCAGATCGTTTTTATATGTCTCCTTAAGTTGCTGGCTGCGCTTATGTTTTCATTTCATCGTCAGATAATATGACAATTTTTCCCAAAAACCCAAGCAAATTCAGAACTTTGTCATATGCTACTTTTCTTTTTGTTAGCTCAGTGATAAGTGTGTCTATAATAATTGTAATAAAAACATTTACTCGCATATCCCCCCTTCTATCAAATTATGTTTAATTTGCTCTAGTTTCGTCATCTTCTAACTTTCTTTTCTTGCCCTTTTCTCATTGTTTTGTTAATTCTGACAGCCGGTAATTTTGTTCCCATGTTTTTAAAGTCACTGAAATTATGTCTCAGTTCTTTTATAAATCTTAATGATGATTCATACAACTTTGCAACCAAAAGGACGTCCGTATTTATATTTCGTAGCGATTGACTGGTCTTATCAAAATGTATAAGAATGTGGTTCCAAAAAGCTAGTAGAACTCCGGTTTCTAAGTTCCCATAGATTTTATCACGCTACTTGTTTGAGCATTAACATTAGGCGGTTGTGAGGATTTATTCCTACACTTTTCCAAAGCAGATTTGAAAGCTGTACAGCATTTATACATTGCCTTAACTCCATCCGCTCTTGCTGATCATCGTCTCGTTGAAAGTTTTTTTGGTAGACAAGTGGCAGTATCTGAAGATGAAATGGCACCTCTTAGTATGTCCCAACGATATGTTGAAGAGGAAAAGAAGGTATAAAACTCGTTGACAAACATGCAAAATTTTCTAGCAATCAAGCGGCATTCGACTGCACAATTTGCTACTAAATTGAGTGAAAGGTATATAAAAAGTTAAATCATTTTGCTCTCTAATTCGTGCTTGTGAGCCTGCATATTGACCGAATATATTGCTTTCGTTATCATAAGCTTGTCCTCTACAATTGTTTACATCTAACTCTAATTCTTTTGACGGGTTTAGAATAGTTTCCTCCATGTCAGATGCTTTGTGACCGACTCTGCTAATGAATTTGATAAAACGTTCAGCCACTTTACCATTCTGGTCAGTATATCTAATTATAAATATCTGATCTGTTCGGAATATATTACGAGTCAGAACTACAATGCACATGACGAGACTACACATTATACAGTCATTCTAGATGACAGCTACCGCTCACTACCATTGTACATTAAAAGTTTAAGTAGCATTAATTCAAAAAGGCTGTTGATAACCTAGACATATTTAATTTTAAAAATATTCTAATGATATTTTCTTGACTATACGGCGATTCTACGCGGCAGCTACCATTCACCATCATTGTACAATAGTTTAAGTATGTATATTATTTAGATTTCTTTACTTCAGCTTGTATCTTTTGCTTGATCGTGGTTGCGAAACATACAATAAATTCGTGGTTTTAGAAATAAAAGATGCATTTCTTCTTCCTTGGTTTGGTTTTAACTCCAGATTATGTTTCAGAAAAGGACCAAACTGGGCAATTAACCTCAATGTTGCTAAATAATTTCCTGATCGTTTTTTCCCAACTAAGTCAAATGTTCTATGCTTCCACTAAAAATGCCAGCCCTTCTTGAGATAAATTGCTGCTAGAATTCCCTTTAAAACATTCTTCTAGTAATCTTCTTCATACAAACGTTGTCTTTCTAAAGCAGTGTTCAGCATTCCTTGTGTCTTGGCTCTTAGAATGTACGTAGTAATATTGTTTTTGTGAACATGGGATTGCTATTACTATGATCAGCTGTACTTTCCGAATGCCTTTAATCATTGAAATCATAAACAAAAAATGCATTCGCATTCTGAATATTCAAACTGGTAAATAGTTTGCCCGGTAAGTAACATACTCTGTTAGTGGACGAAAAATACCAGAGCCGATCACGGCGAACAATTTCATCATTGACTAAGGATAATTTTGTGATCTTATCAATTAAACTGTCGCAAACATTCCATGTTGCAGGATTATATTGGTCAAAATCAGAAGAGTCACTTGCTTCAATTCGAGATACTAATGTTTCATTGTTACTCGTTGTACTTATTTCTTCTGCTTCATTTGTTTTTAAGAAAGAAGGATCTTCCACTTCCACTGAAGCTGAGGATGTACTTTTATTTGGATTTGCTTGCTCAGCTTGCCTTAGATATATACCTACATATATTATGTATTCTACATTGGGTCAGCTGGTGCCTGGCACGTAACTAGGCCTAAATTTTTGGGAGGACACAGAGTGGGCACCTCATAATTAAGAGGGGGCATATACATTACACATTTCTTATAATTTAACAAGTTTCTCTAGCCTATGATGGAAATATAATAATGCAAGGCATACTTGGTGTTCAGTTTTTTTTGACGCGCAATTAAACTAAATACTAAAATTTAAATAAAATCACATTCACCCATTAATAAAGCATAATCCTCCTATTCTTATGAGTAGCGTCAAAATAGTCAATTTTTTAAAGACTTAGCGATTTCCCTTTCAATGCTTATAATAGCTAAATCGCTCAAACGTTCATGTCCCATTTTATTTCTCGTATAGTTTTTTAACCGGCGCCGTCGGCGCAAGCAAGAAAATGTACAGCACGGTAACCCATATTGAACAATTTTAAATCTTTGTGGAAACAGTAATTTGTATTTTTTTAAGAAGTCAAGAAACTGTGCATACTATACTTTCTTTCCGAATGTTGTTTTAATTTTCCATGATTGGGTATTGCATTCTTGAGGATTTTAAATTCTGCTTGCTTCAAATCTATATCTATTTTATAATGTGATGCAAGCGCATGAACTTGGTCCAAATTCAAAAAGTTTTCATTCTTTGGATGCAAATTATCAATACTACTTAATATTTCAGAATTATTTCCGATCCTATTGCTTAGTTCAGACAAAATACGGTCATGAGCCGCAATAAATATTTTTACTCTAAAATCGAATCTTTCTAAAGGAATTTCGCTCTTGAAATGATGAACGTTTTCTGTAAAATAAAATGCTTCAAATTTTTTTAGGAATCTTCTTATCACGTCTATGTAGCTTTTTTATCTAACTTCAATATTATTTTAAACACTGATTTGTTTGGCTTCCTTGTAAATATTTTCAAAGCGTTGTAAGTAATTTCTCATATTTTGAATAGTAACACTGATTGATTTAAGTAAGGAATTTGCAGCAGATATATCAGAAGTTCCTTTTTGCAAAAAAATCGCTGGCTCCTTTATAAAGATTATATAAGATTTATATAAGAATATTGTAGAAAAACAAAGGCGAAAAAAAATCGAGTAATTCCAATAAACCTGCAGCCTCTGGATATTTTGAACTTTGTTCATTGGCTAAGGTGTTTACACTACTAATTCTTGTCATAGAAATACATTAAACGCTGCAAACGCCCAAGATCTTCAGACTGGGAAGTACCGAAAAATACCCAACATAGGCGTAGGCGTAGCGATTGCGAAATTGTCTAGATTGTGATTTATGGTGATGTGTGATATCGTGAGGAATGTATGATATCGAATGGTGGTGTGTGATTTATGGTGAGTGGATATGTGATTAAAAAATGATTATTTGATAAATTGTATTCTCTTAATATTTCCCTAGGTAATTTCTGTTTGCTCCAGTGATGGATTGATTGAAGTTTTCATTTCTGTCGCGCGGTTTTAAGCACACACCTTTCTTTTCTATTCTTACTTTACTGGAGTTCCTCTTTCTTGCAATAACTTTCTCGTTTTAATTATAATTAGTACTCTCTAGCCATTCTGAACAATTTCCATATAGTGCACCGACTGTGCACCTACCGTGTCGATTTTACTGTACATCAAAAAATTGTATGTTCCATATAAAACGCACTAAAACCCTTATTTACATTTACACATAAAGGACTGTGCTACGACCGTGTTGCGGTCGCCCAGTCCTAATATTTTGATGTACAGTAAAAACGACACGGTAGGTGCACAGTCGGTGCACGACCTACATGTGAAAATCAGCCTTAAAATACCATATTTTTTCACACGCGCACGAAGTTAGGAAACGACCCGCAAGCGGGTGCGTTGAATGTCTTTTAAAACGTGTATTTTATAAAAAATTTTCTATTTTGCAGGTTCTTTATTGAAAAACATTAATTTTTTTTTCCGAGATCATAAGTTGGACGGCCATCTTAACACTTTTGACGTCTGTATTAATAGAAATCCCATTCAAAGCTGTGTCGAAATTTATGCTAGTGAGCCTTGACATTGAACAATTTTGTTAATATCATAGCAACCAGTCAACAAAAGTAGTGTCGAAAAGAGAGAGGCTCTTTTCGACACTCTTTTGCGTATCGATGGAATCGTTTTGTACGCAAAATAGAAAATAGTATGTTAAGATACTAGATTTTAAAGACCATATTTTTTCGCACTAGCACGAAATTAGGAAACGACCCGCTTGCGGGGAGTTTCCTTACGTGAGAGTGCGCTAAATGTCTTTTAAAGCGTGTATTTTATACTATTTTTTCTATTTTTAGGTTTTTGAAGTGAAACTTCTTAACGCGCGCCGTCAGTAAAATTTGAAGGTCATGAAACGTCTGACACCACGAGATGTCCCGATACACGCGCTCGCGACGAGATGTCCCGAAAATGCGTTACGATATTTTATTTTGATATCTTTGTTAGCTTACAAGCAAAAAATATGGGATTTGCTCTATTAGCTTAGTAGGTATAGTAT
>MU184573.1:0-20860 GCA_016904865.1 Pissodes strobi | reverse complement strand
ATCTCTCCACGCGGTGGAGGCCCGTGAACGCAGATACTATACCTACTTAGCTTGTCAAGACATAAGCGAAACTTTAATGAAGAATATTTTTTTTTTATTTAGGCCTTCCCTTTTTGTTAATTAAGTGATATATTTAAAAAAACTACTTTTTAACCAAATCCGTTACGATATGTATAAGGCTAGGGCGTTTAAGTTTAAGAAGTTTCACTTCAGATATGCGCACATAGTGCACAACCCTTTTTTTTAATGAAAGCATTAATTTATTCTATTCTCGATCAGCACTTAAGCGGCCATCTTGTCATTTTTGATGTCTTTATTACTAGAAATCTCATTGAACGCGTTGTCGAAATTTTTGCTAGTGGCCTTGACATTGAACAATTTTGTTAATATCATGTAGCAACCGTCAACAAAATGCGTGTCGAAAAGAGCCTCTTTTCGACACACATTTGCGTATTCGGAATCATTTTGAACGCAAAATAGAAAAAATAAATTTTGTAAGCTTGTAACATAAATCCATGCTTGTAACCTGCTTTCATTTTCAACTAGTATAAAAGTTCGTTTTTATTATAAATTTTAAACATAGAAAATTATACAAAAATAGTATATTAATAGCAAACACTACTCGAGTTAATTTATTCATATTGACATTATTATTCTTACAATATTATGAGAATGCACTCGACAAAACATAAACACGGAAAATCATAATAGAAATAAAGGGTGTTTCGTCCCTTGAAAATAACCCTAACAATGAAAATATTTTGACGGGGAATTGTTTCATCCCCGTTAATAATTTTTAGGTTATTGTATTGTGCAAATAGTGGTTGTACCTAATAGGGCCATGGACTAGTTTAGGGCTGGTTTATTAATTCGCTTAGAACTATAAGGCAAATATTAGGCGCAGCTAAAAAAGCATTTTTGAATGACGATGACGCAAGCAGATTTACAATCAGATATAAGTGTATCCGCTATATGTAAAATCCATTAGATGACATCTGGTGCTGGTGTCAGTAATCGGCGAGCCCAGTATACATTAGCCAATACGATAAGGGGTTACTTTGTTTTTTTTTTGTTTTGGTAAGGTGTAAAAATGCTCTCTTATGCACCCCCTCGGGAGTGTGGGACTCTCCACTAAGGGCATACCCACTAAACAGCACCGTCTTCCCTTGATGCTAGTGGGGTTGTTCTAGTGATTAGCGTCTCGCCGCTGTGGGGAGCCTCATCCCCGAACTCCCCTCGACAATGTTGTTTACACATTTTTTCACTTCACGCGTTTGTATAACACTTTTCGAGAAAAGCAGGAATGTGAGAGGATGGCTCAAGTGGTTAAGCTCGCGTCTCTAGAACTAAAGTGATTGGTTCGACGCCCGGTCCTTGTAAGTTTTCTTATTGGATTAATTAGTTTTTGGCATGCCTTGTGTTAGTTTGGGTTAGTTTTTGTTGGTTGCGCCCCGCAGCGAGCGGAAGGCATTGTATGAAGTGACAATGTATATATGTATAAATACAAATGTAAACATTAAACAACGCATGTAGTGCAATAAATCGTGCCCTTCGGCAGAAGTCGGGATCAGGCTCCCCACAGCGGCGAGACGCTAGTGTTCTAGTGCCGGAAAAGGCGCGAGGACCGAAAAACCTGAGACGACATTTCGATAGGGAATTTCTAGTTGAAAAACTCTAAATGTTTCGAAAACGTCGGGAAAATGGACTTTTCAGGGAGACTGAAGAAAATCATCGATTTCTGGGTCCAAAAAATTAAGGTTTTTATTTTTTTTTCTCGAAAAGTATTTTTTTTACAAAAACCGATTACTTGCCGAGAACCTACGCTAAAAACTGTTTTAGAAGACACTTTGGAAATGATGATGCCTTTGATACAAGATGATCTAATTGAATTTTAACTTTTCGCCATGACATTCAAGTTAAAATGTGTGGATTTATACATTTAATTGCTTCAAATTTCACTGAAAATGATTTGAATCCGGAAAAATCGGAGAGAATCGGAAAATGTCGACATTTTTTCTCGTGAATTTTATGGCAGATTTGAAGGGAAAATTTTACGATGCTTATAGTTTTTGTCGTAGTTAAGTAGATTTATTTGCCTGAAATCTCATTTAAATTTATTTGGATGAGGGGAACTGGGTCAGGATCACAAAATTAGGACATTTTTCAAGTGATAAGCAAGAGCTACCGCCATCTTTATGGGGGATTTGGACTTAAATTTTACTTTTAACGTCGAAGTTGTGGCAGGTAATATCAAAATATAGAACGCAAAAAAATACTTGTATTTCATAACATTAGTCTCGGTTTTCACTTCTGTCTTAAGCACATACCGTTTTTTTATGTATGTTTACCACTAATAATGCGACATTTGCGACCTCCCACATTTCAACCATGATATAATGTATGTAAGACGTTATCATTAAAAGCCTTAGCCACTGGTGCACACGATCGGTTCCGGGAAATAATAATATTATCTTATAGTTTATATCGACTGCAACAAAATATTTTGTCAGTTTTCATCATAAACCAATCAATAGAATCAATTCACGTTCAGAATCAGAGCAGGGTAGAAACTAGAGAGACGAGCAAGCTGTACTCTGATTGGTCTGGAGGTTATATAATCTGAAAAGTACATTTCGTAAAAGGATAAAGTTATTTCTCATATATTCAACTAGTTTAAACAGTTTTAATCATTTCCTGATGATGCTAACATGGTTAGCGAAACGCGCGTCGAGTGCAATAATTCTGTTTCGGTATTGTGGATAAAACTCCGTTTTAGTGCATTTTGCCAAAGGTTCCAAACCTCAACATAGTTACTTAGGTACCACTGTTTTCGTCGAAGGTGAATTGTTTTTATTTGTATGTATTGCCATTTTGTTAAGTCATGGGGATGGTTACCAAATGTAAATGTTCCTTATTTTTCTGTTGATTTTTTCCAGGGTTCTCTTCTCCGCGAAGACTTTTTCTAACGAAGAAATTTGGTTTATAATCATCGGTCGTGTAGACGTTTCCTTCTTGGACTTGCTTGCTCTTTCGCACATATAATTTTCCTTGAAGTAGCGTACATTTCTCTGAATAAGCCAGAGTTTAAGACATATTTTTTGACGTTGTTTTCCTTAATAGATACCATAACACTAGTTTATTTTCACTTTAATTTAAAGCAACTCTAAAATGTTTCTATTAATTGAACAAAGTTTCGAATATCCTTTTAGATTATATTATTTTCTATATCGCGAGTGTTTTAACCACAGTGGTGCTAGTTGACATTTCGTCCTAGTGGACTCAAGAAGTGTAAACGGAACATGTTTTGGGTAGTTTACTAATTAATTATTTACCGGTTATTTTCATCCACTTCACTTGTTTCATAACAGGTAATTATTACTACAACACAGTTTTATCCACAATACTAAACAGAAAGTTCGCAACCGACGCGCGTTTCGCTCACCATTTTGGTATCATCAGGAGATGATTTGTTATATTGTGATAATTTTAAGTCTACGCTAACGAGTTTCGTTCGAAGTCTATTGTATACTTCTCCATAAATTGTTTTTCACCGACTGGCATTTTACATTTATGATTTGTACTTTCTATGCGTTTTTATAATAGAGCGCTTGCGGTAGGCACTAGACAGCTAGTAAACCGTAAAACCATCATATTTTCGTGAGACATTCCGCATAATGCCCCAAAACATCTTAATACCATTGACAAATATCACATAAGTATGCGAAAGACCTAAATGATAGTGTAAACCGTCCTTAGTATTACTCCATATCACATGGCGTACATACAATCGCAGGACCAAAGTTGTTTCCAAGTCATTAAACCCAATATGAGCGAATGCTGAAAAAATATCTCTCCAATTTGGCGTGTACCGCACCCCAAAGATTATACGAAAAGATTAGTAGCGATAACCCTCTTATTCTTAAGAAAATTCTATGGGGAAATGATAACAGAAATGAACAATATCCACTGAATAAGAAAGACCGCCATATTATTTTCAAAAGGAAACGTAATATTTTTTCTGCTGTATTGCTGCGATTTTAAATAAATTTAGCTGAAATTAAAAGTCCCTTTATTTTCAAATTGTTTTTGATTTTCCGTTCTACTTCAACCTGTTGCCAATCCAAATGAAATACCAGAAATAACTCTTCACAAGCTTAGTTGGATTACACCACAGATTTTAGTAGGAATCCATCAAGAATTGTCATTAACAAAAATTATTAATAAGGGAACAGATTTAATTATTGCATTTAGAAGTTGGGAATTAGTTGATTATCCGGAACTGTTGAAAACATCCAGACACAATTGGCCTGTTAAGACATCTGCTAGGGTTGAAACTCTTCGTCAAGTTATAGTTGAATTCCAACAGAAGAAGAGCGATTTGGAAACGACAAATGTGAGTCAATTTAATGATATAAACTTGGGAAATATAAAAGTTTTTTTGAATTCTGAAAGATACTCCTATAATGATCTTCTCCTTGACATAAATAATAATAAATATGCTATATTGTATGAAATGTATTCCCAATTTCGATCTTCTTACTATGCAAAAACCGAAGAATCTTTATTTGACACAAGCGATTTTAACTCAAATACTCCTTTTGCTTATATAAATTGCTCACAACAAAAGGAATCTTTACAAGCTGGACTTGTAGTAATGAGAGTAGAATTAGAACTAAACAAATATTTAGAAAAAGGTACTTCAGCGTATTGTTTAATATTACATGATAAAGTTTTCACTTACAAACCACTCACTAAACTTGTTAAACAGCTTTAATTTTGGAGTTGCCCTTAATATTAAATTTACATATAATTTTTCACCCCCCACCCTCTTGAAGCACTACATTTATTTAACATTTGAACAATTATTTCTGAGTTGTATAAAATCATTTAAAGATAGAGCAACTCTAAGCAATTTCTTAAATTAATTCACGAAGTAAAGATCTTACAATATAATCAAGAAATTATTGTAAAAATGCTCTTATGCATGAAATTAGACATTTTCATTAAAAAATTAGAAGAACTGAAAAATCATATTGAATCATTTTCTAATAAAAATTTTGTGTTTAAGGAATTTGACAGTTTAAAAATATGAGAATAGCTTTGGATATTCAAGCGTTCAAAGATTAAAAGAATAAGTTTCTGCCTAAAGAATTGGCTGCTTATGATGGAAAAAAAATTAGTCATTATGTTTTCATGCAACCATTTTCTTTGAATTCCCTTTCTCCTGAAGCGCACAAGCAAGTTATCTAGTTAATGAAAAATCATCACTGCCTCAATTGGAATATCGGTTATACCCTACTACACCACTTTTCAACAATCGCAAAAAAAATTACTGAAGAATCGCAATTTGTTTATGTTGAAGGAAACGAAAAAGCAGATTACATAAGAAAATATTGAAGCAAACCAGTAATTGAATTAGACGAACAACCAATTTTACTTGCTTCAGTACCTAAATGTTTTTATCATTCAAAGTCACCATCTATCTATGTGTGCGCTCTCAAATGTCTTTATATTTATAATAATTTTTTTATGAATTAATAAAAAAAATATTTGTTTCATTTCCTATATTTAAATTTCCTAATACACACATACATTCTTATACTTAATATAATTTTAACACATTAAGTTCCAATACAAACTTTACTCAGTATTTGGCTGGAACTAGCTACACACTTGTACACCCTTTTTACAATACTCAGCATGTTGCATATAGTTCTCATACCACAGTATATCTTGAGTTTCATCGTCATTTCCCGCAAATGCATATAACCGCGAACAGGCTTCCGACATCAGAAAGTTTTCATACAGCTCTAATGCAGAGTTCTCCATTTCTTACACAAACACTTCAAATTGAAGTTCTCCCAATTCTTCCTCTGCTAATTTTATGATATCTAATTAAAATATGGTTGGATCTTCTATATATTTCTTCAAACTAACCACTTCAACAAAAAGTCCCAATTGTTTCAGTTCGATTACAAACTACAATACATTGAAATTTTCCAAATATTCAGCACAAGCGGACGCACCTTTTGAATAATGTTCTGCAAACTAACAATAAAAGTCATCATGATCTGGTCTGCTATGCATAGCATTATAATAATTATCTGAAGTTAATTGGCTAAATTCTTCTTGTAACTTTTTTACAGCCTCATCCATAACTGTTAATGTATATAACTGACCGCGACTGAATGATCCTAAGTATCAATGTTCCTTATTAACAGAAAATTCCCTCTTATTATCACATTGATGTTATAAACTACTTCATCATCTTCATCATTATTATCACCATATAGAATAGTTTCAAAAATATCTATAATTGATTAGTTTCATTCACAATAGCTCTTTTTTAATTGGTATATTCTATATCAATGTAAACATCCTCCTTTTTTAATAATTCTGTTAAGAAATCTAAACAAAATTTGTGTTTACAATAATTTGGTGTGCAAATGTTTTCTTTTTCCAAAGGATTAAAACAAATAGGACATTCCTCTTCCAAGTGCACTTCACCTTTATTTTTTTTTAGCCAACTGTTTCCGAACTATTTCTGAATTGACTCTCTTGAGTACTCGATATCTTAATTTGTGTTCTTCCATAGAAAACTGTGAAATGAAGAAGTATATATACAGAACTGCTGGTTTCGTTAAGTTTATTTAAGAAGGAAGGGGAAAAGTCAGGGTTCGTTGAAAGTCGATATAACGCAAGGGCAACATATATGTAGACAAGGATGGAAAATATATTAATTTCATGATGAGAGAGACTCCTCAGTAATTCAAGGAGAGAGAGCCCTCACGGAGGATGAGGTAATTACCTCTTCCGTGAGGACTTACTCTCGTTAACACACTACTGCAACTAATGAGGCCAATGAAACGTTTAGTTTACCCATATCTTTGCGGTGCAATGAGGTGTCTGCAGGTATTCTGGTGGTTCAGTGGTTAGATGCAGGGCCTGTGATATGGCGGCCCGGGGTTCGAATCCGGTCGGTTTTTTTTATGTTTTTTAAAGTTATGTTTGTAAAAGATTTTTTCCTTATTTTGGTCATGCCATAGGTTAGTTGTTGTTGGTTGCGCCCCCGTAGCGAGCGAAGCCAGCGGAGGGGTATGCGTGAAGTGAATTAATAGTCAACGTTTCATTGGCCTCATTAGGTGTCGTACTACGGCTAGCTCCACGTCATATAATACACATATAACTGTATGATCTCGCGCAGGTAGTACCATTCAGAAACGTATGACGTCACCTGAGAGCGACGGTTTCGATTCTGCTATGTAAGCGTGTATAGAACATAATATTTTTTGAAATACAATATTCGCAGTTTTGGGAAATTTTAAAGGACATTTTGGAAAATAGGTACCTTCCTAATTTTACGTGTGTTAACTAAAGAATCAAATCATTTTAATTCCATAATTATATTACTAATTATAATTGATGTAATATACATACTTTTACTCTAGAAAATAATTTAAATATATAAATGGTTATTTATGTATTATTTTAATATTTGAGAACTAACTATATTAAATTACTATTCATCTGAAAGTTGATGATGACCCTTTGAAGGATTCCAAACTGGATACCACCATTGGATAGAGTGGAAAAAGTGGCAATGTAAAAGTGGAATTCAATTTGAAATCCGTTTTTAAATAAGATCAAGAAAAAAATAAACGAATTTTCATAATAATTTTTTTTCGGATATCTCCGGAAATATTCCGAATTTGAATACTTTTTAAACTGCATATTGTTAGGCACCTAAATGCGCACTTTTGCCCTAATTTAACTGACACTGTATCTCTTCCGGTTTTCGAGATTCCCATACGTAGAATTCGAGCCACCCTGTACATGGACACCACAAGCGCACTACAAATCATTCACGTAGTTATATGCGCAGCCGCTTCAGCAGTATTAATTAACACGAAAACTTTAGAACACAAAAAATAAAAAGTGAAACTGAAAACTATATAATAAATCTGAGAGCAGATATGAAAAGGCTAACGCAATATGCAAACAGAAACAGATCAAAGAAATATTAAAACACGTTGAAAATATAACAAAAAATAATGCACAAACAATTACAGATAATTTGGCTGCCCTCTAACACAAACTAACAATATACTCACCATGCCTACGGGTTATAAAGAATTCAATGACGGAAAAACAGACAACGAATGAAAATCTATTTTATAAGAAAATAACAGCAATAGGACAAATTAAAGTAATACCACCAAGTAGAGACAAAATCACGAAATTCTGATGAGGAATATGGTTAAAACCCATACCACATAAGCATACAGCATCATGGATTAAGAAAGAAGAAAATAGACAAGATAATACAACGCAAAACGGAATAGAAAAAAAAACAATAGAGAAACTGGTAAACATTACAAATAACTCACATAGCTGAAAAAGCTCAGGCACAATGAAATTCAAAACTGTTCACATCGACATAATAATATAGTAATAAAAAACTTAATGCTATTACCACAATTCCTAATAGAAGGTGGACATATATAAAACCGAAAAACCACCACATAAAAATCCAGTTATCGACCAATAACATAGTTGCAGACACTATTTACAATAATATGATAGGAATATACATGAAAATAGATCGACTTCTTCAAAACAAAGTATAATTTCCAAAGAGCAAAAAGGCTGCGAGAGGAATGACCATGGTTGTGAAGTTCAGTAAATAATATACTCGGTAACAATGAAAAGCTTTTGACTCTGAGGCACATTCATGGCTAAAGAAAATATTCCAAATTTACAAAATATATCGGACTATAAGAAATGTCCTGTCTACCATTACGAAAACCTGGAAAACCAAGATACATTTACCAGCAGATAAAAAAAATTCAAAACAGATACCATAAAAATTAAAATAGGAATTTCTCAAGGAGAGTCATCAGGCGCATTATGGTTGTGCCTCTACCTGAACTGACTGAAAAAAAACATCAAAAAAAATAATTTAAAAAAATAATTGTAAACGCTTAAAAATTAACTAGATATTTAAACAAAAATCATTGAATTCTGCCAAAAAAGCATAATTCTTAATTATAAATATATAGCACCTCAAAAACGCAACACTAACCTAACAAACCAGTAAATAAATATAACGACGTTATTCTTGTCATCTTGCCGAAGTCAGTTCAAAACTTGACAAAGTGGACGAACTTTGTAGTTAGCATTTAGTAACCATTTTCATTTTTCGATTTCTTGTTCTTGACAATGGCGGTAAATTTGTTCCTCGAATCGCCGAGCATTTCCCAGTTCTTTTAGATTTTTTTGCCTTCATTGGGGTCAACTAAAGCAGTGTGTATTTTACACACTGGGGTCGGAGCCAAAGTGGCCTTATTCAAAAAGTCTACAACCGAGGTGGAGAAATAGGTAACAATTTGTCTGATACAACCAAATCTTGAAAGTCTTTAGACAGTGAAAAGGCTATAAGTCAGTTTTCATTCCAGTGAAACAAGCGAGCGAATATCCGTTGTACATTAACGAAAAGATTATTTTTCTTAGTATACATAACGCCTTCAAACACCAAAATCCTTTGTATAGTGCTGATACTGTGGTGGAAACGTGTTCACAAATGAGGGGAGTTTCAAAATCGTAAATATATAAATTAACGAGTGAAAGAAAAGGTGGTGCTGCGAAACCTGTACCTATCGATGAAGGCTACAAAGTTGAAACGCCCCTCTTCAAAACCATGAAAACCTTCCTTCTACCATTCGCTGGCTCTCCCACCAGAAGCCCAGCCTGCCTCATTCCTGAAGTGGTCCACAATAGATTCTTGGGCCGGTCATTCATTGGGTTCCTTAAGATGACGCCACCGTATTGCAGGACATATCTATTATAAGCTCAGATCCCATTGGGCACATCCTTGTCGTGCTAGACGATCGGCCTTCTGGTCACCCGAGACATTCGAGTGTCCCGTGAATTGGTCATTTTATGCCCATCCAAAGTTTAAAGACGTCCTTAAATTCAGACTCCAGCGCAGAATGAACTCTATCTACTTCAAAGACCCACAAAACAGTTCTGCTGCTCTTGCAACTATAGATCTCTTTCCCTTTGTATACTTTTGCCAGGTCCTCGTGTCCGCATTTGAGGATCGCATACATTTTGGACTAAAACCACTGCCCCTTTTGAAGCCATCTGTGCACCATGTTTCCATTGGCCGCACGTGGGGTGCGATCCGTTTCCAACTACGTATCCCTATCAGATATGTGAAATCTAAGGGGTTAACTTGATCTGATGGTGGGCAGTTTGTTGTCCTTCCTCATTAAGAGTTCCGAGTAATCATCACCAGTTTCTTTAAATTAACTCTGTATAATAGACAGGGTGTGAGAGAAGTAAATGACGACTCTGATTTCCCTAAGTTCAAGAGAACAGTTTTCTATAATTTATTAAAAACATTAAATGCATCTGGTCAAAAATTAAATAGTTGTGTGACGAAAGGATTATTTGAAAAAAATAAATTAATCCAGAAGTGAAAACAGAAGAAATATATTTACTAGATGAAACTTAGATCAACACTGGACACACTAAATCCAAAGTTTGAGTTGATACTTCATTTTCTTCTGTCAGACAAGCATGTTATTTATGATTTTTATTTTATAAAATATATAAAATCAAGTTGATCTCAATGCGGCCCTGTCTTTACGTACATTTTGTTAACCTCTCCGCGTTTGCAATTTGGATATAGTATAGAATCAATATTACAAATAATAAATACTATTCGGAGAAAAACGATAGTCGCCCCAAATTATAAGTATACAAAGGCGTTAATTTACGCTGCTATGAAATCAGTTTTAATATATTAAATACTCCTATAAAAGTTTTTGATTGTTAAATTAAAAAGAAGTTATATGATAAAAGAACAATTCAAACTGAAAGTCTTAGAAATTCCCACACTTTTATCTATACAGAGACAGACGCCTCAAAAAATAATAGAACTGGCTTTGGAATTTGCATTCCAAATATAAATTATAGATTTTCATCTAGATTACCAGACTTCATAAGTATTTGTAAGGCTGAAACAAAAGCAATATATGATGCAGTGAAATTGGCAATTCAGAAGCACTTAACCAAAGTTATTATTTTTTCTGCCTCTGACAGCGCAATTAAAATAAATTGAGCGAGTCTGCTAGTACTCGAGACACTGAAGTGTAAACATATCCTATAACGCCATCGATTGGAAAAAAATTACAGCAACACGTTGTGTTCCCAAGCGGTCATCCAGCCAAGTACTAACCACGCCCGACGTTGCTTAACTTCAGTGATTGGACGAGAACTGGTATTTTCAACGTGCTCTGGTTGTACGTTTTAGTTTGTTCATAGAATAAAAATTAGGTTTAATAACAAAGTTTAAAATAATAAAAAATCAACGCGAACGAAGCCGCGGGTAAAAGCTAAAAGTGTCCTATGTTCTTTACTATACTCTTGAAAATATCTGTACAAAATTTCATGATGATCGGAACAGTTTATGCGTGAAAGCGTAAGAAACAAACACATTCGCATCTATAATATTAGTTAGGATTCTATAATAATACTTACTGTCAGCTTCGGAGTGAATTAATTTACTGCACAGATTCGACACGAAAATCTAATGAATAACATCAACATATGGACACAGCTTATTTACCTAGTCATCTTGGGCCGACATTCTTTGATTTGAAAAAGTCGATAACCAAATTTTGCAAATTTTAGAAGAGGGCTATGACTCAATATTGTTTTAAATGTCTGGGCATCTGAATAACACTTTTGACAGTTCGTTAAATTTAAAATAATAGCATGCTCTTTTATGGTCTAAAATCCCTTTAAAAACGATTTTAAACGGCAAAATTGTATATAGATCCGAAAATTCGGACTTTTCGTGGATTTTGAAGCGTGGATTTTGAAGCGAAAATTCATTTTAAATTCAACCGTCCATTAAAAAGAAGCTGTGCTATGGATCCAAATACACTGCGAATATAATAATTAATAAATAATACGTTTGACGGTTAGTTTAATTTAAAATATGCTTTTTTATTGTCTAAAATCCGTTTAAAACTATTTTAAATGGCATAATTGTATATAATACCGCCCTAAAGGCTAGAATCGGTTTACACATTTCCGTCCCTACACTTCCGCCCCGCTCACACATTTCCGTTCCATTTTCCGAGATTTACCCTCATACCGCCGCGTAAGATATTTACACCTCAAAATTAATACATATTTAATGAAAGCTTCTCACGATCACCAGACGCTTAGAACAAAACGATTGATTTCACTTGCGGAATTGATATACGAATTGCTTGGGTTCCAGGGCACGCCAATATTCCTGGAAATACGGAGGCAGACACGTTGGACGTATAGACATAAATATTCCTAAAGTTATCCAATTGAACTCAATAGAAATTTTTAACACAATTAAGTATGACATATACAATCGTTTCAAAGGCAGTTGGAAGGCAACAGTGTCTTTCCCAAATATAAGATGGTTTTCAAGTTTAAAGGTTAAAGATAGAATACATATTCCTATTATAACTATGATGTGTACGGGCCATTGTCTAACATCGGTATAAAATAAATATAAACCCCTATTATGAATGTGGCTTCATTGAGGACTTAAATCATATATTTCTAGAGTGTCCAATTAATTTGATACCTAGTCTTGATTTGTATAGAGAATTTATCAGCATGAAGTTTTCTACGTCAATATCAATGCCCTCGGTTTTATCTACACCAACCGAAGGACCAATCAAAGTAATGATGTTATTTCTAAGTATTAATAAAATAAAATCATAATGCTCAACTGTCGACACACAAATGTTGTTGTCCTTTTCAGATCTTAACTACAATTGTTTGTTCATGTGACGTTTACCCAGTTTACCTTTGTTGTGTTCGTCAGTACTAATTGTGGCCATATTTTAGTAGCTAAAGCTAATAGTAAAGTTCACAGCACTTGTGTAAAAGTATTCCACAGTTACAGCTTATAAGTAATTGAAAAGTAGTTTGTGTCGTAGTGAAAGTCGGTGACCCTAGACCTAGACCATCTAGGTCTAGAGCCAGTCAGCATCGTAGTCACCCCCAAATTGTGCTGGCAATTGCCTAGAATCAAAGTCATTAGCCAAGCAAGCAAGCAGCAAGCATAGTATAGGTATTTTTTAAAAATGTAAATATTCTCAGATAATATTGTGGTGTCCGGTTTAAATAATAAAAATAGATTGCCTTACCGACTGTCACATCGGTTACTTATGTTAGTGTATAGAAAATAAATACGTTTGTATACAGTTTACATGAGACCCTCAAACTGGCCCAAAGTTTGTACACCAAAGGGATTTGCTGATCAAAATTCAGTGTATAGAACATTGTATCATTTCGCTTGATACTAATGAAAATTGTTTGTCAATTTTCTTGGTGAGATATTGACGCTACAGAGCAAACTTATTTAGTGTAGTTATATGGTTATTGAACCACAAGACATAACTACCTCGGATTTTTTTATTTATTTAAGAGAGCTTGCACTAAAATCTACTTCGACTAAACTACTTCATAAAAACACCGTAAAGGAAAATTAGTGGCGACATATAAAAACATACTCGCTGGGTAAATGATATATAAAATGACTGATCTGCGTTATAAAAACCCTTTCACAGAATAAAGTCAACATTGCAAGAGTTTAATGGAGCACTATATTCATCGGGTACAAATTATAAACCGGGAAATGGGGTAAACGCACCCCTTCCGCAAACACTTATTAATATAACGAGAGGGGCCTGCTTTAAATGTATGTATGCCTAGGCTATATTAAGTGCATACGCATACCTTTTCTGAGTGATTTATTTATGGGAAGGGGTGAATTTATACGTATGATTGCTTTATAACAACACTTGGAATGATTTTGCGCCAAATTATAAACACGCATTGAAATTGAAGAATTAATCGGAGATAATTAAAAATGACCGAGGATCAAATCCCGACATCCGGTATTCAAAATGTCAAATAGGTTTACAATAATTATTGTTTTGCATGAATCAGCCAGGATTTCAGTGGTTGTATGTGTATGGTGGACTACCGTGTTCCAGATTTCATATTCTGTCTCCGTTCAATTGAAAACCTGTTTTATGTCTTATTGTATATATTTTAATGGTTTAATGGCTTGATAACGTTACCAAGGACATAAATGCCATGGATATCATTCTTGGAACAATTGTTCCATTACAGTTATATTTTTGACTAACTTACCAACAGATGGATTAATCGAATCTAAGGCCTGTGTTTGCACAAGGTGTCAGGGCAACAGCTCGAAGACTTTTCCTAATCACCGTTTCGAATACCGCGATTATAGATATCATATCGCTGAGTTCCTGCGGCCTTATCTTGATCCACTCTTATTTAAAATTGCCTTCGAGAATCTGTTTTTAAAATAGTTGGTTTTTAACTAAGATTTTGTCTTTAGGTAGTAAAATTAGACGATATGATGCTTAAAAGTAATATTTATTAGTTCTTGAATGCACGCAAGTTAATCAATAGTTTGCGCCATCACATTCACCCCCCCCCTCCCCACATCTTCCTTTCTAGCTGTGAATGGACATAAAACATAGAATTAAAAATATTCATGGTTGTAATAATTTTTGAATACAACGTATTACATTCAAACTTAATCGATACTCACACTCTCTCTTAACTACACCTATATTATTTAATAGAAAAATTGCGAATTAATAAAAAATTAGGGCCCCCAACTCCAAATATCCTTAAGGTTGTATAATATAATATATAATAATATAGTATAATATTTCAACCTAAGTAACTACCTACTCCGAAAGCTGCGTTTTTGAAGCAAGAATAACATTAATATCTTACACAGCCTTAAAATTATAACAAAAGAAAGAATCTTGGCAGCTACATAATTTTATAAGAAATTATCTAATATGCATATCCAATTTTTCCATAAGGATAAGATTTTTCCAAAAGTATCATGATCTCGCAACATATCCTCGGGCAAAGAGGACTTTTATTTATGATCTATCTATTACAACAGGACACTATGAGTTTGCTTACTGTGACTTTTAATTGCTTAAATGCTCATACTTCTATCCCATGCAGTGTGATTTAGTAACTAAAATATCAGATTCGCAGTTGCTCTCTCCGCTGAGTAATATTTATTCTATGTTTTAGGACATTTCCCTTTCTCGTAACGTGGATCGATGGAAAGTCTAATAACAGCCAAACAAATAAATGTTTTGCAGTAGTCACAGTTTTAATCTTAATGGCAGATAAATCTCAAGCTTGGTTCAGTCAGTGTTATGTGTATGTGCCACTGCAAAGGAGTTCCGAGGTGGTAGTGCCAATAAATAGATAAATCAAAATCAATGAACTACAAGTATTAAAGGGATGCTGTCAAGGCTATAGACAGAACCTAATTAAAAAAAATGATAGCTACTGGATACCTAGACCTAAAGCTGAAAAGTTACAATAAACATTAAGTCTCATGCAATAACTGATATACTTTCTTTATTTAGCTTCCCTGCAACTGATGTTAGGACTAATCGCAGACAAATATTCAGATACTCCACAATGTTTCGAAAAAATTCACAGTCCTTCGCAAAGATACAACCGGGGGACATTGAAAATGATGAATAAAACGCAAAAATGTGATTTGTGTTGTAATTCAAATAGTTTTTAAAAGCAGAATTTAGAAAAGTAAAAATACACACACGAGTTTTTATAATATGTTTAATTAAAGAAAGGCATTTTTAACATTAATATTAAACATTATCATAACTATAAAAATTAAAAAGGTGCGAATATGAAGAGCTAAAAAGTTATCCTCCACTTGTTACTGTAATATATTTAACCTGTTTCGAATCGTTTTAGTCCCTTTTGGCGGTTTTGGTTACTTTTGGTTAGTCGCCAAAATTCGGCTCATTTTGGTTAGTTTTAACTTCCTTTAATTTTTGTAACCTATTCCGATACGTTTTAGCCCGTTTTAATGCTTTTGGTTAATTTTGATTAGTTTTGGTTAGTCATTCATTCAATCAGCTTTTAGTTTTCGTTAATTTTAATTTATTTTAGTCATTTGAAGTGGTTCCGATACGGTTTAACCAATTTTAATGTTTTGGTTAATTTAAGTGAGTCGCCAAAATTCGGTTAATTTAAGTAAGTTCCAACTTATTCATATTCATATTTTTAATCTGTTTTTATATGTTTTAGCCCTTTTTGGTGCTTTTGGTTAGTTTTAGTTAGTCGTTCAATCAACTTTCGGTTAATTTCAGTTTTAATTTAT
Source organism: Pissodes strobi (assembly GCA_016904865.1). Taxonomy (NCBI): domain Eukaryota; kingdom Metazoa; phylum Arthropoda; class Insecta; order Coleoptera; family Curculionidae; genus Pissodes; species Pissodes strobi. Next base: position 4,599 of record MU184573.1, on the reverse strand, counting down.
TTTGGTCATTTAGACCGGTTCCAATACGTTATTACTAATTTTGCCGTTTTTGGTTAGTTTCGGTTGGTCGCCAAAATTCGGTTATTTTGGGTTAGTTCTTACTTCAATATTTTTAATTTATTACTATACGTTTTAGTCCGTTTTGGTGCTTTTAGTTACTTTTGGATAGTCATTCAATCAGCTTTCGGTTATTTTGAGTTAGTTTCAATTTATTTTGGTCATTGAACCGGTTCCGATACGTTATAACCAATTTAATGTTTTTGATTAATTTTAGTTAGTCGCCAAAATTCGGTTAATTTTGGTTAGTTTCAACTTACTTTAAAATTTTTACCCTGTTCCGATACGTTTTGGCCCTTTTTGTTGCTTTTGTCATTCAATCAGCATTCAGTTTTAGTTGGTTTTAATTTATTTTAGTCATTTGAACTGGTTCCGATACCAATCTTAATGTTTTTGGTTAATTTTAGTTTGTCGCCAAAATTCGGTTAATTTAAGTAAGTTTCAACTTATTCATATTCATATTTTTAATCTGTCCGATACGCTTTAGCTCTTTTTATTGCTTTTGGTTACTTTTGGTTAGTCGTTCAATCAATTAATTTATTTTAGTCATTTGAACCGATTCCGAAACGTTATAACAAATTTTATTGTTTCTGGTTAGTTTTGGTTAGTCGTCAAAATTCGGTTAATTCGGGTTAGTTTTAACTTACTTTAATATTTTTAATCTGTTCCGATTTGGTGCTTTTAGTTACTTTTGGTTAGTTATGGTTAGTTATTCTATCAACTTTCGGTTACTATCAGTTATTTCCAATTTATTTTAGTCATTTGAATCGACTCCCATATGTTATAATATAATCAAATTTAATATTTTCGGTTAGTTTTGGTTAGCCGTTAAAATTCGGTTGATTTTGGTTAGTTTTAACTTTAATTTTTGTAATCTGTTCCTACACGTTTTAGCCCGATTTGGTGCAATTGGTTACTTTTGGCTAGTTTTGGTTAGTCGTTCAGTCAACTTTCGGTTAGTTTCAGTTAGTTCCAATTTATCTTAGTTATTTGAACCGATTCCGATACCTTATGATTAAATTTAAATTTAAATAAACAAACTAACACGATCTCTCACGGCAAGTGTGGCTTTTTCACGATTTGAGGCCCAATGCTGGGATAACAGAAACATTTTTAATGTTAATATTTTAACTTTCACCAATCATGTCAACCATCGTATTAAAACAACTGACGAAACCTAAGTTTTGTGTTAGCTTTGTAAAACGTTCAACTTAAAATTTATCCCTTCCGAACTAATCAATATGTTTCCATATTAACAACCTTAATTAATAATTTCTATTCCTAATTGACTATAAACTTCACTTTGTGGTAGAATGTGCACTCTATCCGCTCAATGGACTGTAATTACTCTTAATTTCTCGACGAAACGCCTGGAAATTATTGAATTCAATTAAGCGAGTTTATGGTGCTTTATTAAATTATAAAACGCTTAACGAGATCATGTGCAATACTGAAGATACAGTAATAATTGTTGCTTCCCCATAATGTGGCAAATTTTTCTATGGTTCTGATTTTTCGGCAATTCTTTACTTTTCTTAACAATATCATTTCTTCGTCTATAAAAAGCTGAAAACATTCTATTGCTGTTCTAGCACTTTTTCCATAAGTCTTAATACCTGGTAAGTTGATTATAATACCATCTCTAGTCGTAACATTTTTATTTGGCGTTTGTTTAGACCATATTGAAAAATGGACATGACATGTCCACCTTCCCGAACTCTTTTCATTTCATCTCCCCCTTCTTGATGAATCTAGGACTGTTTTTCGAATGACAATTTTCCGAAAGACAGTTCTTCGAAGGACAGTTTTTCGAATGGACAATTATTCGAATGGATAATTATTCGAATGGATAGTTTTTCGAAAAGACAAATATTCAAAAGGACCGTTTTTCGAAAATATTAAATTAGAGAAAACATAAAGATAATTTTGTTATGACAGGCGTATAGGCGACTATAATATAAATGTTAATAGGTATTATTAGGGCTTTGCATGGCCTTCCGCTCGCTTCGCTCGCTACGGAGGCTCAATCAACAAGAACTAACCAGGTCCGGGTTTGTTACGCCCCACGTGTCACACGACTCGTTAAGACCTTCAAAGATATTATGGTTCTATCGTGGTGATAAAGTCATAGCAGATAAAGATACTAAGTTTCATGTGGACAAAAAAAACAATAATGTCAAGAGTTATACTTGTATATTGCCAAACGCAGTACCAACATTCAAGCATCAACAATAGTAAAGCCGCCATTCGCAGTCTAACCCATTGAATATTGAGGATTGATTGACTATATATTTACTTTGCCTCCTAATTTGATATGCCTTCTCCATTCTGGTAAATAATGTCATATTTTTCACAATACATTGCATTTTGTGACTTTATCTCAGTAGGGCTTGGGAACATGATATTGTATTAAACAGGGTATTGTATTGGTCTAAAAACTTTAATTTTTCGACTCGGTAATCGGTAATTCTCAAGTTTGCTGCGGATATCAGTAGCATAAGTGAGAAACATTAGAATTCTGCTCAATTTGTTTTAATCCTTACAATATTAATTTTTGTCACTTGAATATGTGGTTTTTCCATTTTAACTTCGATTCCATTATGGAGTAAAAACAGAGCATTTTGATGTGTGTGAGATTCGGCTGAATCCTAATACTAATTATCTTGCAGACTTGTAATGGGCCAGATTTTCGAGTTCGTTTATTCATTCACCGAAATGTCCAGAATCTGCCGGTCGGCAAATTGCGGTTCGTTACAAGAAATTTTAAAATTTGCATGCGCAAGGGTGTCAATCTTTCATGGTTGTCGTCCCAAATCAGATTACCTATTCGTGTGGTGACCTCCACATGCGGTATGGTAGATGAAATACTTTCTAAATTTTAAAATCGATATTGGCTTGGTTTTCTTATAGTGATTTTAATTCATTCTAATTTTAGATTATTGTGTCGATGATTTTGACAGCACGTGAACTAGGAAAGCGTTCCTAGCATGTTCTTTTAAATCAAATGGTTATTTTCTTTCAACTAGCTCCTGTAATTAATTAAAATATGTTTCGGTGTATCAAAATCCTGGTGTGTTATTTTCGAGATCGGTTAGAATAATTGTTGGGCTAGACATGTGATACGCAGATCGTGTTTCGATTTGCCAGTCAGAATTTTTGAAGTGGTGATTTTCCAGGATGTCGCTTTGGTTCCTGGAAATTTCGCGTGTGCCACTCTTCACAAATCAGCAATTAAAGTTGCAGTGCTGGTGTCATGGTGGGATTTTCCACCCGACCCATTTTTAAGTATCAGGCCTTACCTTTACCTTATCTTTACTTGGTTGCTTGTTTGGTGCCTGACACTCGCTCCTTAATGGAATTTAGTATTGCTTTTATCAGGTGAGTTGATTTTGTTTTTTTAGTAACGTCATTTTAATAAAATTCCATTTCGCGTCCCTAACCCCTTTTTAATTTTCATTACAGAAGCTTTCACCTTTCAAGGCAGCCTCTCCGATTTCGGCAGTAAGCAGTCAACAACATTTTACAGGTAAAATATTCATTTTCTGATGATTTTATTTGAGATTTTATTTTATTTTTTTACAGACCATCCTGCCGTTTCATGGTAATAAACCGATTTTCTCTCTACCTATCTATTTGTTTCTTTTAATTATCTTTTATTATCATTGTTACAAAAGGGAAAAGTATAGTTGATTTGTATTATTTGGGCTCAATAATTGAACTATCGATTTATCCTTATTATTATTATTATTATTATTATTATTATTATTATTATTATTATTTATTAGCAACTTCTAGTTTCATTATTGTTTATATATTTTTATTATTATTGGTAAATTTCTGATCCACGGCTGAGTTTATTATTCACATTTTATTTTATTGCGAAGCCTAAGCCAAAACGAATTCCTTATTACAACTTGGAGAGTTTTCGACTTGTGCCGTCTACAACTTGGTGGCGCCTTACGTAAATAACTCCCCTACTCTCCGACATTTGAGCTGGGACCTAATTTGCACGCTTCGACAACAACTCGTTATGGCCTACGCAACGCTAATTGCAAATTTTCTTAATTTTAATTTGAATTAAATTTTCAGTTTAACTTTATTTACTCTCAGTTTCTTCTAATCTGAAGCGAAGCTAACTAAATAAAATTAGAAAAAAGAGCATAGCAAATATCTGGCGCCCAACGCGGGGCCGTTTTTAAGTGACCTTTGATAAATTTTTCGTGCTCAGCGTTTTTCTCGATTTTGAGCACTTGTTGGAAAATTTTGTCACCAACGTTTTCTTTCTGGGTCAATTTTGAACATACAATTATTAAGTATTATATATTTTTTTGAGTATCAACGCGTTTAGAGTCTTTTCTTTTGGAACAATTTTAATTTTCTTAACAGGTAAAGTGAAAGGAGGCTTATTTTTATTGAAATGCCAACATTGTTCTTGTTCTATTGATAACATTAGCTTGCTTTAGATTGGTATTTGGCGGAACCGGTCGGAAATTTCATTATCTGATTTTTGCTCTTTACTATTTATCATTGAGCTAATTTTGA
>MU184572.1:112001-140123 GCA_016904865.1 Pissodes strobi | reverse complement strand
AAAAAAGGTAAGTAAACTGCAATAGAATTTTTGATGAAAATAAAAATGAGTAAAAAACATTATCAGTCATAATAGTCGCGTAATACCCCTTAACATTAGCCCAGTTACGTTTCCAACTACATATAAAAAATTTACAAACAAGTTTTTATTATGTTTTTTTTTGAGATTCTTGCATCTAAAATGACTACTTAACTGTGAAATTTTAAAAGAAATTGAACATTTCAATATACGTCTATAAATAACTTTTGACTATATTGGGAAGTCACGCGTAAGCCGTTAGGCCTTCTTATAGGAGGTAATACCTAGATACTATAATATGCGTCTGACTTATGCCACAGAAATTTTCTGTGATTAAACTCTAAACTTTCCTATCCCTAGAACAAAACACATCAAAAGTTATTTAATATTTAATGGCAAAAAATAATCAATCACTTTCGACCAATATTAAAGGGACAGCTGTGCGAAAAAAGTTTCAAAAGACGAACTAAAAAGTTCTCATGTGAAAAAGTCCATTACGTGCTAAATGAATTTTTACATTAATAAACTAGATTCAATAATGATAATAATAAGTATTTTTTATTAAATGGTTTTTGTATAATCACTTTACCTTGCAAGTCTTTTTATTTGCTTTACATTATATTTATTATTATTTGTTTTAACTGGTTTTCGTTTATTTGCTGCTTCTTAAATTATATTTATATTCTTAGATAATATCCCTGTATTTGGATAGAGACTGGTATTGGTGAACTCTCCTCTATATTATGCAAGTTACTACCCGCCTTTGATAATAATTACAATTGGTTTGTCTGTTATATTTCTTGTATATTATGAGGTGCTATCAAAACATGGAATTGAAATTAATAACCTTTCTTGGGCGTTTCCTTGAAAATAAAGCAAATGCTTTGGCTATGTGAATTATTTTGAAAACCCCTGTATATCTTTTTTACTATTTATACACATTATCTGGTGATTATCATTCAATGTTGGTGTCTGACTGATGAAAGAAACCTCGTATTCACGTCGAAATAGGAGTACACCAAAGACCAAAACACAAACTGACAGGAAGGTGTGTCCGACAACATCCATTCTAACACTCAAAAAAATCAGGCAGATTCACCCGTTGTGCGTTCGTCAAGGCAGACAAAGACTTTCTTGTTTAACAGAATATGGCCATTATAAGCTAATAAACTCCGTATAATGTGTTGGAGAAACACCCTGAATGGGGGTTATCGCGCTTTAAAAACTGTCATGGATTAACGATATACAATAACTTATAGTAAGTTAATTTTATTGTCCCGTTATTATGTGGAGGTAATTTTTGCGTTTTGAACAAAAGTTCTTAAGGCGTATTTTTAAATATATATCTATTTATAAGCCGGAATTCTCGTGGAGCCATAAAATTACTATGTTTCCCTTCCCTTAAATTTTAAACTAATGATTCTCCAATTAATTTTTCTGAAAACAATGTTTCAGAGACACGATAAAGTAGCACTAGAGTATTTTATTAATTACTCTATTTAAATTAGTAAATATCAAGGGAATTATGAGGCTGGACTTTGCATAATATATTTAAACATGTGATTGTGAAACAATATACTTATTTGATTAGAAAATTAGTTTCTGAACAAACCAAAAAGTATTTTTGTTATATAGATGCCAGCTGATGTCAGCAGAAGCTAGACCATTATTTGAAAAGTAGTTTAGGTTAGTTTGGGTAACCAACCCACGCTACTCAATCAAAGCATCGCTGATCAAAGATATGACACCAAACAACAATTCGTTATCGTAATAAAAAATATTGGGTTAATAATATTCTTATCTCACGCAAATTAAAACTCTTATAAATTGTATACGCCTGTTTAAATGACTGGGTGCATAATTTGTTTATAATGGAATAGTTATCTCACTAGTCACTAGCCGTTCACGCCGCGCCGGGGTCATTAAAACACAGTACAGAAAAAACCATGTGTGCAGTTCCACGGGGTAGAAGTAAAAATTTGATAAAACTAAACCAAGCGGTCACCCATCCAAGTACTAATCACGCCCGACGTTGCGTAACTTCAGTGATCGGATGAGAAATACCTTTTACTTTTTTATGTTCGGCACACACACAAAAGGAAAATCCTATACCACTCAACGAGCGGTGCGTGTGCGGAGAAGCTGGTGGACATTCGACTTGAAGCGCTGTAGGTGGTAGTTTTCGAGAAAGGCGGTTTTCGGAAGTCCATTCCAGAACGAGGCAGTCCTCCAGATAAAGGAGTCACGGAGCAGTGAAGTTCTATGTGTTCGCAACTGAATCGCATGTTGATGAGCAACTTGTGACTGTCGGGTGTTTTTGTTTGGCACAACTCCAGGCGGACTCATACGTGCCAGCTACACCTTCCGTACTAGTATCGATAGTAAAGAGATTTCTCCGCCACTTTTCTTCAATCTTCAAGGCTATTAAGGTCTTTAGTCAATTGTGGGTCATCCACATGACGGATTGCTTTCTTTTTTATGGAGTCCAATATCTTGAGCAAGTGTTTGGGTGCATGGAGACCGTAATCCAGATATGGTCTTATCTGGGCCTTATAGAGCAGTAAGAGCTGATGCGATGTACACAGCGTTTTTGCTATTTACAGTGCTCCTAGACGTGATTACGATAAGACATGTTGTTTTCCCCGTTGATGCCCAGCAAGTTTATGGAAGAGGCAAGAGTGAGTGTTGGTCCTGTCATTGATAAGTCAGGTCCTGTGGAATTTGCTTTTTTGAGAAGACAGCTGCTTGAGTCTATCTTAATTACGTTAAACTGGACATTGTATTCCTCTCCCCTCTTCATGATGGCAGCAATCTGATTTCCTTGCTCGCGTTGGAAACGAGCAGCGGTCATTGGAGTCCGCTACATGAATGAGGATATAAGAGTGCTGTCGCTTGCAAAGTTGTAAACAGAATTGATTGTCCTACCTAAGAGATGGTTGATACAGAGCAGAAAGAGTGTGGTAGATAGTATTAACTTTGTGTAACTCCGGCATTGATTTTACTCTTAACAAACATGTAACAACTGTATAACTGTGTTCTATATCATTTTCTCGAAGGCTGAATTTTAGTGTCGCCGTATTCTTCCCCATCACAGTCGTGTTAAAGAAGTTTTCACTCGAAAACTGGTTTTAATTTCACAAGACTAATACTCTCGTTTATTGTTACATATATTATTATTGTATTTTTCAGAAAATTATGTTTACAGTAATGCAAAATTTTGTTTTTTTTTTCATATTTGTTAAGGACTATATAAGGACGCTATAAGGCGTGCTCTCTAGAACTCCATAATAAAAAAAGAAATATATTGTGATTATTATACCTTGCATTGTTTCTCAACCATCCTTAGTTTACTGAACAATTTCTGAAACAAAACATCTTGGAATAATAAGATTTACTTTGTTTCGAGACATAGAAGTTGCAAATATGTTTGTTTATGATTGAAATTTTAGTTTATTTAAAGTTACAAATCACGTCCGCTAAAAATTGGTGGATGGACAAGAGGCATATCAGATTTCACAACAAACCAACGATTTTGAAAAAACTAATTTTAGCGGTACCGTTAACGGTTTACATTCGAGCGACAACCACTAACGTCCTTGTCAAAAGGTACCGGTGATTGATGGCTGCTAAGTTTTAAACAAACGGGCCTTTGAGAGTATTAGTTAAGTGCTGACAACACCTATTATTTAATTGTTATTCGTCTTCCTCAACCGTGAAGAAGAGGAGTGCGGTACCAAGAAGAGTACCGCGTCCATTAATCATTTGGAAATTAACCCTGCAGAGCACCGGATTGTCAGTATATTAGTATATACAGGGAACATTTCACAAGTATTTTGATGTTATTACTCGATCCCATAAACAATAACGTTTTTGTGCGCTCATAAAATCGTTTGTCCCTACCAATTAATATTTAGAACATCATGAAAAATCAGTGCTCTTTGACCGCGTAATTGCAGATGCCTGAAGCAGATCTAGGCGTATTTATATTCATGATAATTTGGAGTTGCACAAATTAGCATGAATATATATTATGTGGTCGGTATAGTGCATCGATGAGATCATCTCTTGGTCAAAATATATGTGCCCTTGCGTACCTTCTCTTTAGTCAATATATGTGTGCTCTTCTAAGGTCTAATGTTTTAAAAATATAGCCGGGATCGGATTATAATGGTAAACTGAAGACGAAATTCGAAATGAAGCGCTGTCCCATATTTTTCTATAAGCATCCAAAACCGGACGCATCTAAATACCACACCATATGAAGCCCACGAATAGATGCAGATATTTCGAAATCATTTTTAAAATGCATGTATACAAATTGTAGAAAGTTAAACTTTCTAGCACATTCGATATTCGATAGGTAGATGTCACTATCATTAGACTTAATATATCTTACTAATTAATAACCATTTTCTAATTGAATGTCGTGTCTTAAATATTTGGATTGTGTTGTCAGTTTGTTGAAAATTAAATAAAATCTTAAGTTTCGGCAGTGGCGCATTAATCCATTAACTCCCACAGCACTTGAGGACACCACAAATTTTTGCCTTCCAGCGACATTTGTTGAATTTTTTTTTGCAAACTAACATTTTGCAACAGCTTTGCAGTATCGAGATAACGCGTAATTACAGGCTTTACTCTTATAATATGGAAAATAACATGTTGATGTGTTAGGTTAAGAATTGTGACAAATACAGTGTTTATAAAACTTAAGTTTAGCGAACTCATAAATAAATAAATCAGTTGAAGTGAGAAATTGAAGACCTAGTTTTTATGTATTTGCTTGTTTATATTATTAAAACACAATGCTGCTATGTTTTAAAGTTATAAATATATTAGTGTATTCATTGGAGTACATCGCTCCTAAATGTGTTTACAGAATACGTTACAAAACATTGAGAGAAGCAATGTAAGAGCTTCTTCTTCAAATCAGGAGCAAGAATTAGATATTATACCACCTGAGGTTTTTGTTTATTATGGCAGTGGCACACACACTAAAGGGAGATCCCACGGCACTCGACGAGCGGTGCGTGTGCGAAGATGTTGATTGACGCGGTTCTTAAACACTTGTAGGACGTAATTAGGGGGAAACAGATGTCCAGGGAGTGAGGTCCACAGTGATGCAATGCGCCAGACAAATGAGTCCTTGTAAAGCGACGTTCTAGGTGCTTCCAGTTGTACGAAGAACGGGTGCGCCCTAGCCGTCTGTCGTGACTGTCTAACAGGCGTTGCTGGGGCGGGATGATGCGGGCCAAATCCTGGGTACATATGCCGCGAAAATATCTATAAAACAGGGAAATCTCGGCCACATGTCTGCGGTGTTCCGGACTATCCAGATCCCGGGTCAGCTCCGGGTCGCCGACGAAACGCACAACTCTCTTCTGAATGGAATCCAGCAGCTTTAGAGTGTTTTTAGGTGCGGCACCCCAAATGTGTGAGCAATATTTTAAGCACGGTCTTATTTGCGCTTTCTAGAGCAAGAGTGGCTGCTGTGGTGCGTATAGTTTTTGTTGCGAAATAGCGCACCAAGCTTCTGCGAGGCTGACTTTGCGATGATAGCAACGTGGTCATGCCAGGACATACTGCTGTTGACCGAGACACCCAGTAGTCCAATTGAAGAGGATAAAGAAATGGTCTGCTGATTTACTAAACGTTCCATGACTTCAGAGAATATTGGAAGCAAGGGAGTAGATACGCAAACAGATGAAGAAGAATTCGACGATAATGATATGGGCAATTTTAACTTTCCCAGCGATATTCCTGGAGATGTAGAACTGTAATTTTCCTCAAAGCTACAATTACATTCTCTAAAGTAGCTGCGAGAAGTGCTCTAAATAGGGCATCTGTGAAAAACAGCTGTAAGAGTGACGGCCCTGATGACCATGTACCGTTATGAGTGCTGTTTCCAAAGAGAGTTAGAATTTCAGAAAATAAAACAAGCAAAAAAAAGTGGGAAAATAATAATAAAGATATAAGCATGGATGAAACTATGGGCTACTAAGAAATATTAAAGGATATGACAGAAGATGTAAAGATTGACAAAGTTCAATCAAAGTCATGCAAAAAAAATAACCATGTTTTTGCGGTTGTGCTCAAATATAATTTTTTAAAGGAATTCTACTGCTTTCTGGCTACCACAGATTACCTCGTGACTTCATGTACAGGGTGGCCAACTAAGAATGCGATGTACTGTATCTGGGAAACTATCCATCGTAGAGACTTGCGGCAAAAAATGTAATTACTAAAACGGTCAAGAGAAAAACCTGGAAAATATATTCAAGTTTCTAAAATGACCACTAGGGGGCGTAACTGCAATCTTGAATCTAAAAAAGTGATGTTTCTGTGAATTCCGCTATATTAACCTAATAAAAAAATTCCACATATTTGAAGTTGAGGATAATGTAAAACTTTTTTGTTTAATGATTTTTGCTGTATCTCTAAAAATAAAGTGGTGGGAGGTATTCAATTTTTTTTTAAATAACACCCTGTATCTGCGAAACGGCTAAGCCGATTTTAACAGACTTGGGTTATTTCAAAGGAGCTATTCTTGGGCTACACATGTTGTATTATTTAAAGTTTCGTTAGTTTCACATGTCGCCGCTAGAGGGCTATTTTCAACATTCCGACAGATATGGTTAATTTTCTCAAAAAAATTAAATGCATTGATATTATTTTTTTCCCATGAAAAAGTAGCTAAATAATGGCTAAGCAAGCTCGCGAAAACCGCATCTCGATATCTTGTTCCTAACCCAAAATATAGGCAAAAAAATTTATTACTTACGAAAATCGCTTAATTATTATTTTTTTTTTACTATATTTATCTCGAATTTTCTCTTTTATAAAAGTTCTGGCCCTGAAAAGGACCGATTTAAAAAAAGAAGGTTCTTAGTGCCCCCGCAAATGCTCGAAATGCTGATCATCACGCTCTATGCATTGCTGAAGCCTCTCATGGGTAGACAATTAATAGAAGCAGGCCATGGAAAGAAAACAAATGAAAATATGACTAATTCTTCCTCAAATGGTCAATAGTTTTGCTTTATTTTGAGCAATTTTTGTGTTTACAAAATGCGTTTCACGAATGATGAAGCTGTTGATACGCTTGCGGTTTATTTTGAATGTCTTCAAAATGCCGCAGTAGCTAAAAGAGTTTACGCGGCCCGTTATACAAATCGACGTCCTTGCGATGTGAGAGTTTTTCCCCGATTAGTGGCGAGCTTACGAGCCAATGGTAGGTTTCGGCCTGCGTTTCAATGGCAAAAAATTAGAAGAACACAAGAAAATATCAACTACGTACTGGGGTATATTGAAGGAATTCCTCATGTTAGCACAAGAGCGTTATCGCTTGAGTTGAACATAGCACGAACAACGGTTTAAAATATCTTGAAGGACCATATAGGTAAGTTCTAATGGCTATCACAACATAGATATTTGTTGAAACTTTTTTTTAATTACTATTAAAATGCATTCATATCATGTAGTTCTACATCAGGCTTTGAATGAGGAAGATTTTGATCGCAGGTTGGACTATTGCCATTGGATGTTAGGTATGATACGCGAAAATAGAGAAATTTTATTTCAAATTCTTTGGACCGATGAAGCCACTTTTAATAGTGATGGGAGAGTCAATCTGCACAATATGCACTATTGGTCTGCAGAAAATCCGCATTGGATGCGTGAAGTTCAGCACCAAGGACGTTGGAGTTTAAATGTGTGGTGTGGCGTACTGGAAGGCAAAATTATTGGGCCATATTTTTTCGAGCAACCCCTTAATGGCAATGTCTTTCTTGAATTTTTGGCCAATCAATTACCGTTGTTGTTGGAAGATGTGCCTCTGGAAACGAGGCAAAACTTGTTTTTGCAGTTGGATGGTTGCCCAGCACATTTTGCTATTAATGTGCGAGAGCATATCGATGCAGTATTTCTACAGCGGTGGATTGGACGAGGAAGTCTGTTTCCATGGCCTCCGCGATCACCAGACTTAACTTGTCTGGATTTTTATTTATGGGGGCGGTTAAAGGATATCGTGTTCCAGACTCAACCGACGACCAGAGAAGATTTGAAAAAGCGGATTCGTACTGCAATACGAACCATACCGAGAGCCGAAATTGAAACTGCAGTTTTGTCTACCCATGAGAGGCTTCAGCAATGCCTAGAGCGTGATGGTCAGCATTACGAGCATTTGCGGGGGCACTAAGAAACTTTCTTTTTTAAATCGGTCCTTTTCAGGGCCACAACTTTTATAAAAGAGAAAATTCGAGATAAATATAGAAAAAAAAATAAAATTAAGGGATTTTCGTAAGTAATAAATTTCTTTGCCTATATTTTGGGTTAGGAACAAGATATCGGGATGCGGTTTTCGCGAGCTTGTTTAGCCATTATTTAGCTACTTTTTCATGGGAAAAAATCATATCAATGCATTAAATTTTTTTGAGAAAATTAACCATTTCTGTCGAATTATCGAAAATAGCCCTCTAGCGGCGACATGTGAAACTAACGAAACTTTAAATAATACAACATTTGTAGCCCAATAATAGCTCCTTGGAACTAACCCAAGTTTGTTAAAATCGGCTTAGCCGTTTCGCCGGGTGTTATTTGAAAAACTTTATTTTTGGAGATACAGCAAAAAGCATTAAACCAAAAAGTTTTACATTATCCTCAACTTCAAATATGTGGAATTTTTTATTAGGTTAATATAGCGGAATTCATAGAAACATCACTTTTTTAGATTCAAGATTGCAGTTACGCCCCCTAGTGGTCATTTTAGAAACTTGAAATTATTTTCCAAGTTTTTCTCTTGACCGTTTTAGTAATTACATTTTTGCCGCAACTCTCTACGATGGATAGTTTCCCAGATACAATACCTCGCATTCTTAGTTGGCCACCCTGTACTGGAGCGATGATGAACAAATTTCTGTACCTTCCGTAGCTTCCAGTATGTTCAGAAATATATTTGAAGAAACAAATAGGTACATACACTTTGTTAATAATGCCAAACTGGATAAGTCTGATAAAATGTATATATTACTCCCACTAATGAAGTTGTTAAATACAGTTGGAATTTTTCACCCGAATGTTTCAATAGATGAAGCAATGCTGAAATATTTTGGACACCGCCCCGGGAATTTATGAAAAGGAAACTGGTACAGTTTTATGGACTAAATCCTTTGTATCCAGTAGAGCGGATACGGTTTAGATTATTTTGGAGCTAATAAAAAGGTGAGATGTCAGTATCAGTTTAGATTTTCAAGTTGTTTTTAGATTTGCTCCAATGCGTCGAACAACCTCCGACCACATTGCGTATTTCGATAATTATTCTGCTGAAGATACACAGGAATATAAACTTTATGACAACGGGCACTGTACGAGAAAATCGGACCAAAAAATGTCCCCTATCTTCAGTGAAGGAAAACATGTAAAAGTCGATCGTGGAATTTGTCAACAAACATGTGAGGAGAAAAGTAATCTGTTATTTGTACGCTGGAAAGACAATAACATTGTCACTATGGCTTATGGGAAAAGTAATTAATCCTTTACTATGCTCCCAGTGCTAAACAGACTGCATCTAAGTACAAAATTTCCTAGGTGAGTTTGCCTCAATTACATGAAATTAACTTTAAAGCTTTGATATTATGTTCGCCTGACTTTAGCTCACGCTACAGAAAATTAATCAATTAATTTATTATGCCTACAGCCATTTTTTAAATTAGCCCCGTAAATGTCACAGCTATTTTTCGTTTTAATTAGAAATGACGTGATTACGTACTCGTGATTCAGCAGAACTCTTTCTTATTGAATAAGACATAAGCAACGGCGAAATACGAATTCGCCCTTTTTGGTGAAAACCGTAGGCGAAAAATCAGCTGGTTTCGTGTAGGAAGCGGACTTAATAAAAATAATGTTATAAGTTAAGATATCATAACGGAACCTATTGGATTAAAAGCAGTTTACATATATGAAGAAAACTACTTTTATATTCAAGTTTTTGCGTTAACTTTGCATAATGATGCAACTAACATATACGCCGTATTTTATTTATTTGTATTATCTCAGCTTAAGCCCAATTCTTACTGTAACATATTATAACAAGAGTCGTATTTTAAAAGGAAGTAGGAAATGTAGAGGCCTAAAAATATCTGCTCCTTTGAAATAAAAATAATAATAAAACTTGTATATAAAGAGTCTCTGTCTCTGTGATGCATTGAGTTTGGCCTAGTACACACGTTGAACTATTATATATTAAAATCAGGAACACCACTTTATGAAGAATGGTAATACACCCAGGATCAGGTTTTATAGTCAGCAAAGAAGAGAGAAAGGAATGTGAAATTAATATTTTCTTAGAACTTTCTCCAGTTACCCTTCCATGAGAAGAGGTATCAATTTTCAGCACATTGTTCCATCCCCATTACTTATAGGTTTCATTTGCAGAGAGTGGTCACAATTCCAAAAAATGGATAAAGCGTATGTTCATTCTGAATTACTCCAGGTTTCCAGAATTTGATGGCAATACAAAATTAAACACTAACTATACCGTTTTAATTTTATGCCATTAGTGGTGCATTAATGTATCCTAGTAATTTTGTGTATTCGAAATATTTAGGTGGTCGCAAGAGATTATGCGTAAAGGCCGCCATACACGATGCAGTTTACCGGAAGGCAGGACTTTCGATTCGCAAACCCGAAGCAAGCCTGTATTCTCGGCTAAGGCATACACGTTACGTTTTATTCGGAGGGTTTTGTTCAGTTTTTAGTGTGGTGCGAAGCGAAAAGTTGTAGACAAGATCTCGGAAAATGATCTTATGTTAATAGGAGTTGCTTTAGTGTCTAAAAAACAGCAAAAAATAAAGCAAAAAAGTTCGAAATGGGTAAAACAGAGGTTAATAAATCGACAAGTGAATTCGCATATACACCTAATAAACGAATTACGACTGGAACCTGTTAACTCTCGACCTGTACCCATATCGTCACAATACACGTTCCGACTTGCAAGCAAAAAAACCTAGCCGGAAGGTAAATAAACAATCCCTGACTGTTTTTTGGGAGGCCGAGAGTTCAGGCCCGGCCTTCCGGCCAATATGACCACTAACCATACAGTTTGCCTTCCGGTTTGCAAATCGAAAGGCCCACCTTCCGGTAAACTGCATGGTGTATGGCCAGCTTTTAGCGGCACGTGTAGTAAAAAGTACTACCTTACGCCATAAAAACAGTGTATAACGTTGATACACAGAATTAAAATGTGGTCACAGTAATATGAATTCAAACCTCTAAACATAAGCTTCACCTACATCTGAAATAATGTAGTATTAAGCATCTTGATAACAACTAGTTTTAATTTAAATAGAAAGTAAAATAACTGAAGTGCGCTAAAAAAATAGGGAACCATCAAAAATTTAATATGTTCAACACAATTTAGTGTCATGAAGATTAGAGAATATCGCCTAACTCGCCCAATATTCCCAAATAGCGTAAAAATTGTACGCAATTATCTTCGGTTCCCAATAAGTACTTGAAATAATTGAATGAACTGTTTTGACTCTCATTTCTTGTTCACCGAGAGCCATAAATAATTGTTCTTTTTAATTAACACCTCGTTGCTGTACCCGATTTGACACGATAATTATAATTGGGTACTCGAAAAAGGAAATAATCCCTATGAATCAACTTTATAAGGAATTTTGTCAGTGTACACCGTATTCTCAAGGCAATATTATAAAGATACTATAAAATCCGATCTATATAGCGTTCATTTAGTAGGCCGGTAATAAAAGAGGAAACCAACGATAATAAAACCATTTTAGTGGTAAAATTTTCTGTATCGACCTTAAAATGAAAAGGTCTACATTTTGTACACACATAATTTTATAAATTTATTAGGGCTATAAAATATAATTTAGATATCAAATATTGTGTTCTGTGATTCAATTATTTGTTATAATTTAGTTGGTATCAGCAATTTCCATAATGAAAATAGAATAGAAGTTTTTGAGTAACGATTTTTTTGTATCTTTCTTTCAGGTGAAAAGAATGATGATTTGTGGTGTGTCGCACAAATTGATTCTGATGCAAATCTCTTTAATAAGTATTGATATAATAGTCAGGAGAAGGAACATGGGCTATGTTTCAACAATAGCATAAAAGGACTTGAACATAGTAAGCAAATGGTGGGAAGAGGAGGATCTGGCAGAGGAGAATGGGAGGGCGTCCTTCTATAAAAGCGGACCAAGCACAGTATACCGACGGCTCTAAGACCAGTAAAGGGGTGGGAGCCGGGGTCCACGGATCAAGGTCAAATATCTCCATAAATATGGTCAATCAAGCCGCACTGTTCCAAGCAGAGGTCGCGGCAATTCAGCACTGCGTCATGAAGATAGAGAAATTGGACATTAGAAAAAGGAGGGTAGTCATATACTCCGACAGTCAGGAGTCAAAAGCAGTTAGTGCGCACAAGGTCAGATCTAGACTAGCGAAAGACTGCATAAGTGCCCTTGAAAAGGTCGGTCGTAACAATAACCTCACCATTGCGTTGGTTCTGGGACGCATTTAAGCACAATGCACCGCGCCTCGGCCAATGGAATCATTTTCGCTGCTTTGATTGGTCTAGACCGAGCGCAGGAACGTTGCCACACTTGACTGAAACGCGGTGCAATATGCCATGCTCTTTTCATCGCCCGGGTGCATTATGATCCTGAATCTAGCCACATGCGATCCGTCAGCCGGGGTATTATTATGGCTTTGCATGGCCATCCGCACGCTTCGCTCGCTACGGGAGTTCAATGAACAAGAACTAACCAAGTGCTAACCAAAACTAACCCAAGGCTAACCCAAAATAAAGAAAAAAAGGAAAAAGGCGTATATTGCACCGCGTTTCAGTCAAGTGTGGCAAAACGTACCTGCGCTCGGTCTAGACCAACCAAAGCAGCGAAAATGATTTCATTGACCGAGGCGCGGTGCATTGTGATTAAATGCTTCCGGGATATGAATGTCATCAAGGCAACGAAGAAGACGACAAACTTGCAAAACGGGGCATAAGGGGTTACGTTGGGACCTGAGCCCTATTGCGGGATAGCAGGAAGAGCAGTTAAAAGCTAGATAGATAAACAATCTCTACAGACCAAACAGTTCATAAAACACGGCTTCTCAAAATTCACCGCAGATCCACTTAAGAGGAGTCGCAAGACGCTAAGAATATTAGTGAGTCAGCTGACGGGGCACTGTGGAATGAACAGACACATGGAAAAGATCGGTCTGGCAGATAATAGCCGTTGCGGGTGTGAGGTATGCAAGGCTAGTACAGACCAAACCAGGACCTGCAGGGTACATGGAGTAGCCGGTACTCCATTTGTGGAGTCTGATTAGGAAGACTAGACTGGATGACGTCCTCTAAGCATGGTTCGGAGTGTTACAATAAACCTGCATAGGTTGCAGTGGCAGAGGCGGGTACCAGCGCCAACTCCCTTCAATTCTATTCTATTCTATTCTATTGATATAAAATGATAGCAACCAAAGCCCGCTGAAAAAAAATGTATTGTTTTATTTTTATCTGACAAACCTTTAAAATAAAAACGAACGTTTGGATTTAAAAGAAATTAAGTGTAAATAACTTGAACTAATTAAAATTTAAAGTGTTAACCTCATTTATATTATCATACTAAAAATTAAACAAAAACCTTAAACTAAGATTTTTTCCTTTACCTACTCCAGATTGGGCTTAGCGATATTAATTTAATCTAAAATAAGCATTTCTTAAGCTTGCCAATAGCAACACTTGAGAGATGCATATATTGATCCCCTAATATTTAAGAGATATTAGGTCAGAGGGTATACAATCTGCCCTAGTATGCATACCTGTCGCCTAATACCTGCTGCCTTTTCTAATCTAACATAACCTAAGCTCTGTTTTTCGACCCAGCCGGACTTGGGAAAAGTGTGTTTTCAAATCGATAAATTAATTTATACTAACACCTTCATTTGTGAGTAAGACTCATTCATTTATTTTAAAATTAACATAACATACATAATATTGCTTTTGGTTACCAAATTCATTATATTAGTTCCCTCCCAGCACCCTCCGTGGGGAAGTTCTCACTCTAATTTCAGTTGGGTGTGGCCCCTAAAACCCCCTCGTATTTTCAGCTATTGCAAGAAGCAATAAAAATGATTCTGCCACAGTTTTAGACGAAATCTATTATTCCATGATTAAAAATTTGCCAATGTTGTTATTTAAAATTTATGATGACTGTATAGAGAGTGGAACGATTTCCGACGAGTGGTAATCCGTTCTAATACAACCTATTCTGAAAGTCGAGGAGGGTAAAAATGTACTAAATAATTATAGACTTAGAGCACGAAGTTCATGCCCTGCAAAGATAATTGAAACCATGTAGAAACATCGCATAAAATAGGAATTAGGGAATGGGGATAGGTTGCCTAAATTCAACCAGAATTTAGATTCGCAAAGGGATATCTTGAGTCTTGACTTTCTAGCTTGTGGAAGTTTAAGTGGTCGTTTTTTGGACATACCTGTTGCATAAGATAATGCTTATGTATATGTTTTATATTAAAAGCTTAGAGCCCTGGGAAGCCCTGGAATGCTTCAAAAGCATAAATGTTAAGGACATATATCCTAAAGTCCATGGACGTTTTCAATCACCCATGAGTCTTACCCACGGTTCACCGTCCAGTCCTCTTCTCTCCAATATTTACCCAATAGAGCTACACAATATTTGGTACACTTGTCTCTGATATGCTTAATAACTAGTGTAATATGTTGTTTGATATCTTTTATTTCCAAATCCTTACAGAGGAAGTTTAGAAGGTGACCTGAGCATTCATATGTTAGGACTAAACCACTCTCATTTAATTTACTTTTAAACGTTTTTATCATTAATGCCATGTTAACTTTACATTGACAGAGCTACATTAGTGGTTACTGGCCCATAACTTATCACTATCTCCACAGGAATCTAAAGCCATTCTTCTTCGTCCTGGACATAGTTAAACCAATCCAGATATTTAAAATGATACAATTATTCCTTGGATGACAACATAAAGTGGGATAAGCAAATATCGGATGTTCAAGTTAAGACCAAGAAAGGTATCAATCTCATGACAGTGGTCAGTCGAGTATAGTGAGGAGTGGATGCTCTAACTTTGATGCATATTTATAACGGTATTATGAAATCTCACATTAAATAGGTACTCG
This sequence comes from Pissodes strobi, assembly GCA_016904865.1. Taxonomy (NCBI): domain Eukaryota; kingdom Metazoa; phylum Arthropoda; class Insecta; order Coleoptera; family Curculionidae; genus Pissodes; species Pissodes strobi. The sequence continues at coordinate 124,903 of MU184572.1, read as the reverse complement.
TTTCAACTTTTCATGCGTAGGTCTAAAATATTAGAAAGAGAAGGCGACTTTATTTTATAATGCCTCGCTTTGCTGTGTCATATATTTAATAAAGTTTTCGTAACGCGTTCACCAGCTTACTCTCCAGGTATAGCGCGGCTAAAGAAGTTTCACTTCAAAGAGTGGAACATATCTTCTGTATAAGCGACGGTAATGTTTTGTACGCTGGCGGATGAAATTCTACTAGGGGCCGATGCGATCTACTTCCTACTTCAACCCTTGACTGGAAACTTCGGATAACGAACGGAACGTCACTTTTATAGGCATGGATCGATTTTATACTTTTAATTTTAGGTGCAATAATTGTTGTTTGGAATCATCTGATTGATTTTATTCAATATTATTGACTAAATTTTCAATGAAAACGTAATGTTTGCAGTACACACCGCAACTTTCTGCCTAACGTAGGTACTAAAACTACTGAGGCCAATAAAGATGGATATCTAAGCAACTGCATTTAGCCATTTCCGTTTACGGGTTTATTTAGATTTGCGTGTATTAATCATCTTCACGGAGGAATTAAACGCTCATTAATTAAATTAGCACCTTTAAGAGCAGCGGTTCTGCATTTTTACATTTCCAGGTAATTACAGCCAATCTCCGAGTTGGGCAACAGTTTCTAGAAATGCTTTAAAGTTATACGTGTTTTATGATTCATAACTTGTAGTTATTGTTCTTTAAATAACATATCTTATTTGCCTATAAGTATAAGTCGTGTTGGCTTTGGTGTGGAGGATCTTGTACAAGCAATCCTTATAAGAAATCAAAACATTCCTTTTAGAATCGTCCTTTAGATGTTAGTTTACTATTTTAAAGTGAACATTTTTTCAAGCGCGTCTAGCACACTTTTTCCTGGACAGTAAACGAAACTGAGCCGTTATGTAACGCTCATTCGGGTATTTTTTAAGTTAACAATTTTTTTCTCGCAAACTGCTGCTAGTGGAAAATTGCAATTTGGCAAGCTTTTAGGCAACACTTGGGGACATTAGTTTTTGGCGATCTATTTTTTTGTTTTCGAGCTAAGGCGTCATATGCGCGATTTTTCCAAAGTTTGCTTTGGTATGAAATTATTTGGACACGTTCCTTTTGGCTGTCTTCCCAACTCTACGTTTGAAATATACTCTTCATTCTACGATTTTCGTCAATTTGAATAGAGCTTAGGTGACCCGTAAAAGGAATGTGTCCAGAGAATTTCATCAAATTTAATTAATTTCTTCGCCAAATAATGTGTATCAAAGTAATGTCAAATTATAATTAAGAAATGGAAAATCGGACCACCAAAAACAAATCTGTCGACTGCTTTTAAGTATTACCTACAAACGTGCTAAATCCCAAATTTCCACTCGCAACCCTTTTCGAAAAAAAAATTATTAACATAGAAAATATCCGAAAGAGCGTTACGTAACCCGGCTTGATGCGTTACTTGACAGCTCAGTTTTGTTCACTACCCAGGAAAGAGTGTACTGAACGAGTCTGACCGACTTTAAGCCTGTTTCATGTACTCGCGAACTGCGAATCACGAATCGCGAATTTTCTGCTAATTGGTTAATTTTCTGTCAAATAATTTCGCGGGATATTTAAACGAAAAATTTTTCAAGCTTTCTGCGATTCGCAAAATTAAAAAATTGTAGCGAGAGAACCTTTCTAGTCTAGTGTATATTCGCGCGTTTTTTTAACAGGCGTCTGCGCATAAAGAATGGTTTGCTGTGTGCTATGGCTAAATGCAAATTTATTTGTTTTTGTTCTTTATTAATAACTAAAACTTGATTGTTGTGGTTTTTAGTGGATAATGGAAGAATATCAATATCATTCCGAATTATTTTACTGGCAACGAAGGCGAGCGATTTATTACTGTATAAAAAGCAGAATAAAATAGTAGGTACATATGAAATATTTAAAATGAGAAAACAACGAGGAGCATATCACAAGAAATGCGAATTTAAGATGAAAGAAAATTTAAAAACTATCATATAATGTGGGTAGATAATTTTGATTTTTTATTAGCGCAAATTTGTCCAATTATTTCTAAAATTTATTGGTCCAGAGAACCGATTTGTCCTGGGGAAATGTTGTCTGTGACTCTAAGGTTTGTAACTATTTCAGAATTAGTAATCAGGAGTAGTTATATTACAGTATACAGGAAATCGAAGTATTTTTTTTAATTTATTATTTAATTTTTTAGGTACTGAAATGAGCATGCGAAGTATATCATATGGCTACCGATTAGAACTTAGTACAGTCTCATGTATAATTAAAACTACTTGTGATGCAGTTTGGACAACACTTACATCTAAATACTTATCATCGCCCACAGAAGAACATTGACTAAAAATAGCTAGAGTATTTGAGAAGAAATGGAATTTTCCTAACTGTGTTGGGGCAATTGATGGCAAACAATACATCAAATACAGGATGGGACTATTATAATTTCAAAGACTTTTTTAGTATCATATTACTAGCAGTCTGTAATGCAAATTATTATTTTACGGTAATGGATATTGGAGCAAAAGGGAAGCAAAGTGATGGAGGGAAAATAATTTTTCAAACTCTATACATTTACCCCCTCCTAGAAAACTATTGGAGAACACCGAACCAATATCGTATGTGTTTGCAGGAGATGCAGCATTTCCCTTCATTGAATTTAAAACTTAAATAAACTTCTAGATTCAGCAGAGCCCGAAGAGTGATCGAAAATATTCTTGGGATCTTAGTATCCAAATGGAGAATATTTCAGAAACCCATAATTACCAAACTGGAAACTATTGACAAAATTACAAAATCTTTCGTATGTCTTCATAATTTCTTAACAAAATCAGACCTGCTTAAAGCAGAGAACAAAAATTACTGTCCTGTAAACTACATAGAGAGGGAAACTGAATCTGGATAAGTCATCGAAGGGGAATGGAGAAATGCAGGGACCATTACATTGAAAAGAGTAAAAATGGGTGGAAATTATTATACGTTAAGTGCATCAAATGTACGTTCATTTCTAATAAACTATTTCATCAATAGTGCACCAATAACGTTAAAATAACACATTAGATTTTTGATGTGTAAACATCTTACGCGGCGGTATGAGGGTAAATCTAGGCAAATGGGACGGAAATGTGGGGACGAACCTGTGGGGACGGAATGTGTAAACCGATGTGACATTATAACCCCTGCGCATTGAGGAGCGAGCTAATCCAGGACGGCCGCGATTGCAACGACTCAAATGGTGCTTCTAAAAAACTAGCCGCTAGGGCGGTATTAGATTTTCATTATATTATATTCCCAGTGGGTCCATAGCACAGCTTATTTTTAATAGACGGCTGCATTTTAAATGAATTTTCGTTTCAAAATCCACGACAAATTCGTCTGAAACTACGTCTATCGTCCTAAAAAAGTCCAGAAATTTCGGTTTTTTATACAACTTTGCCATTTAAAATCGTTTTTAAACGGATTCTAGACGATAAAAAGCATATTTTAAAATAAACGAACTGTCAAAAGTATTATTCAGATGCCCAGACGTTTGAAAAAATATTGAGCCATGGCTCTCTTCTAAAATTTGCAAAATTTGGTTATTGACATTCCCAAATCAAAGTACGCCGCCTCAAGATGACTTGCTGGTAGTGAATAAGCTGTGTCCGTAGGTTGATGTTATTCCTGGTGGCATTAGATTTTCGTGTCAAATTTGTGCAGTGAATTAATCCACTCCGATTGAAGCTGCCAGTAAGTATTATTAAAGAATCCTAACTAATATTATAAATGCGAATGTGTTTGTTTGTTTACGCTTTCACGAATAAACTACAAAGCCGATCATCATGGAATTTTGTACAGATATTTTCAAGAGTATATCAAAGGACATAGGACACTTTCAGCTTTTACCCGCGGTTTCGCTCGCATTCATTTTTACGGTTAGTTTTAATCCTATTTTCCACGCGTAAACTACTTTTCATGAAATTTTGTAGACATATTTTCAAGAGTATAGTAAAGGATATAGGACACTTTTAGCCTTTACCCGTGGCTTCGCTCGCGTTGATTTTTACGGTTAGTTTAAATCCTATCTTTCATGCGTAAACTACTTACCCGATCATCATGACATTTTGATGCGTAAACATCTTACGCGGCGATATGAGGGTAAATCGCCGGCAAATGGGACGGAAATGTGGGGACGGAAATATGGGGACGGAATATAGGACATATGTTTACATATGTCTCTCGAGTACTAGGAGATGTCTCTCAAGTACTAGGAGACTCGCTTAATTTTTTACATTGTTTTTATATTGAGATAGCCAAATTTATTTATCTCTAATTTGTTCTCATTAATATAGGTATATAAAACTTTGGTACTAAGTAAGATATTATAATGAAACTTAATTTTGTATTTAATTGTAAATATGGTTTTAAATAAATATTTTTATCTATGAAATAGAAATAATCAACATACTGAAACCAAATTATTTATTACAGTATTCAGCATACAAACTGTAAGCTTTACTTGGCATTCCAATCTCTGCTTGCATTCTTATATCTTCTGGTAATCTATCCAATACAGTTTGGATTGTTAATAAAGCTGGTGATAATTGTGGCATTTGAGGGGCTGGTTACTTCAAAACACTAAGCAAAAGTTGGTTTGTGGAATCCTCAGTTGATTTGTTTAAAAAATATGTTATTAATCTATTAAGTTTAAAACACAAATGTAATATAAAGGGAATTTGTTTATTTAATAAATAAGCTATTTTACTTCATTTTAACAAGGGTAATAATTTTGAAAGATCATAAATTATATAGCTTATGATGAAACAATACTTTACTGGTGTATACCTGAGAATTGGGTGTTTACAAAAATTATAATTTACCATATTTTGCTCTCTTAATACGATTTGGTGTTTCTGGTATTTCACTTCCAGTCGGTGAACACAACGGCGACTGGGAAGCACTGGAACATTTGCATTATATTACTATGTGTTATTTTTGGCATATTCCTTTCAGCTGAAAAGAACAATACGTCAAAATAGACCCACATTTTGTTATGGTCGTTTCCTGATCCTGAAGGCTTGCATGTCCTGTAAAATTGAAAATACTTTTGTATAACAGGTATGTGTGATTATACGAAAAACTGTATTAATATGGATGTAAAAAACTACAACGTATGAAAAATTGTACTTACTTCAAATACTTAGGGAAGGTGTCCTTAAGATTCCTCCACTTTTTCTCAACTGGACCCAGTGGAATAGCCCCGTTTATATCATTGGAAACTTCTTTCCACAGTCGCTCCTTGATATCCGTACCTCTCTCCCCTAATGGCAAAGTATGATCCCATAACGCGGACTAGCTTTCTCTCTGCAGCTGGCTTGCCGATCTCTGCACGGTGCAGTTGACAGGCACATTCACCATTAACGCGGGCGTGCCTCAGGGCGCAACACTTCCACCAACTCTGTTCCTCATATAGATTAATGACCTGCTGACCGTACAGTTTTGCAGATGACATTACCCTTGTCTCTCAGTTTAGATCAGAAAAACCACCAGCGACAGAGACTTATCACCGCAGACAGGAGCAGATTACAGTAAGTAACCAAAACCTGGAGAAAACAGTACAAACTGGGGGCGACAGAAATTTGGTCCAGTTCAATGCAGCAAAGACCCAAGCAGCCACGTTTCCCAAGAGGACCAATAGGCGGGCCCTGACATCATTATGGCAGGATCAACCTTCATCCTCGTCAATAGGACTACTGGGTGTCTCGGTCGACAGCAATATGTCCTGGCATGACCACGTTGCTAACATCGTAAAATCAGCCTCCCAGAAGATTGGTGCGTTATTTCGCAATAAAAAACTGTATACACCGCAGCAGTTTCTCTTGCTCTACCGAATGCAAATAAGACCATGATTAGAATATTGCTCACACATCTGGGGGGCCGCATTGAGGCGCACTCTAAAGCTGCTAGGTTTCATTCAGAATAAGGCTGTTCCTCCCGTCGGCGACCCGGAGTTGATATTCTGGAACACCGCAAACATGTGGCCGAGATGTCCCTGTTTTACAGATACTTTCTCGGCAGATGTTTGCTGGATTTGGCCCACCTCATCCTACCCCGGGCAACGCCTGTCAGACAGTCACGACAGACGCCAAGAGCGCACCAGTTCGTCGTACAACTGAAAACATCTAGAACATCGCTTTACAAGAACTTCTTTGCCTGGCACACTGCATCACTGTGGAAATCACTTCCAGGATATCTGTTTCACCTAATTACAACCTAAAACTGTTCAAGAACCATGTCAATCAACATCTTCGCACACACACCGCTCGTCGAGCGCCAAACTAACCCAAACCAATAATATACATGAACAACTGATAAAAACTATAAAAACAAAAATTCACAAAAAACAGACTTCCAAAAAATGTTTACAATCCAATTACCAATACTGACAGTTGATACTTTGACAGATGAAATGCCTCATAATATTGAGAAATTCGCATCTTTATGAACACCTAAACTTTATGATATATCTTGTACAACACTAAAAAATTTTAAAGTTTGAGAATCCTAATTCGCAATTCGCGAGTATATGAAATAGGCTTTACTCGAATGACCGTTAGCCTAACCTAATACATGATGGCTCAGTTTTATTCAATACTCAGTAAAAAGTGAGCTGGACGCCTCCAAAGAAGGTGTCACGATATTCATTTAGGCGAGATGAATGCTAACAGATGACGGTAAGCTACAAAAAAAGTCTTGAAAAAATTCGCAAAAATTTCAACTAGTAGGTGCGTAGAACAAATTAGACCTTATTTGCACAGGTGCTTGATTATTGCTTGCCCTACCAGAACTTGAAACCACAGATACTATACGCAGGGCATAGTCTGACATTGAAATGCTGATATAACTTAGCAACTCTATCTCATTTTCAAAATGGTTATCTAGTAATTATGAAATATTATATACGAAGTTGAACCCAACTAAAGTAACTCGTGCTGTAGGACCTTATTTAAAGCTGAACCATCTTGAATACAACGTCAGTTTTCTACAAAATCAATGAAATATTAAGATTCTAATGAAATTTTAACAAGTACGTAACGCTAATCCTGATCATTTTAAAATCAATTTTGTTTCACCTAGAATTCTAGATACACTTTATGTTTTACTTTTTATTTCAAAAACTACGGGATGAAAGTACAATACCTGATATTTTTCGTATTTTCAGCCATTCTCGTTAAACAATTTTTTGTTATTCGATGTTTACCTAACAGGTTGATGACTAAAATTCTTATGCAAACTTAATTTAAATTTTTAATACATACAAATTATATTTTAAGAATCACCAAGACAGGAAACTCACCTGGCAAAGACCAATCTAATAATAGCATAAAAAACCTGTTGGGTCTCATTTTTTTCTTGGAATTTTTGCTAGATTATGAATAAGCTTGAGTCACTAAATATGGTAAATAAGACTTAAAATGTCAAGCATAACACTAGAATTTGCATACTCACACAAGTTATGACATTGGTTTAGAATAAAAGTTTAGATTATAATATAGCTAACTCATTTTAAAGGTGTAAATGATAAGAAAAAAATTATAAAAATTTGTCTAATTTTAAAATTCGATCTCATGCAGATACCACGTTTTCACGTTTTTTTTAGAATTAAATGATACTATTTTAGAACCATTTTCCACACATGCAACATATGTAAATGCAGATTTGTCAATATTAATTTTCTTGTTGACGCCAACAATAGTGTTGATGGATTGATACTGGGTACATTTTGTGTACTAGAATGAAAAGTGCTTTACCTCACGATTCCGTCATAGAAGTACCATCTTTTTTTAATGCTGACCATTATTTGATGATTAAATGATAATCTACTTAAAAAATTAATGAACTAAACAATTTGATTTCAAGCGCCACAATAAATACAAAATTTTATTAGAAATTTGTATTTTCATCGCTCTTTATATCGTTTTAATGAATTGATTATTGTAGTGCTTTCAGAAAATTCTACTTAAAAGCTAATTGGTTAATTCATTCTTTCCATTTTTCATTTTCCATTTTTTTTTAAACTTCTAAGTGAATTACTTCCCGAAGATAAAATTATTTCTAGCTAGCTACGTCTACAATATAGGTGTAGCTAGAAATATTTGAATATTCATACAAAATATTTCTTAATCACCCGCGTATATTAGCCATTACTCAGCGCTTTTAAATTATTTCTGACAATAATTCGTCTAGTATAAATGCTTAAAAAATTATCTCCTTCAAAAGCTATTAATATCGTTTATAAATAAAATATTCAAGACTGAACGTCTATTGTGCAGTCATGTAGAAAGGGACATCAAAATATTTTTATTTGTGACCACTGACTTGTCATGTTAACCCCGAACGAAACACCCTTTATATTGTGGTACAATGGCCCAAACTAATTAATATTTATAGGGGTCGAAAGGACTTGTCAAAATAAATTAATCGTGGAACGTTTAAGGCCCTTTTTACCCAACAATAGAAGTGGTTCTCTCATTTAGTAGGTGAGGTCTGACCGATGTAGTAGATACGTAGGTCACTCAAAAAGTCATATAATCCTTGGAAGAAGTTAGTTGGCATCAAGCAATTCCATGATACTTATTGCCATAATTTTCTAAGGGGATCTACGAAACGACTCGCCATATCTTCAGTTATAGTCGTATTGATGTTATGTGGTGATATTCTTTGAGGTGCAAATAGAAAAATATATACCACGACCTTGGGTTAGACAGGAAGTCACACAAGCTTCTGGTGTTTTCATGGCTTCCTGTATAATAATTTTTGGCATCATTTAATTTTAAATTAAATTGTATTTATCCATGATGCATTGTAATCATAATTCATACCAAGATAACATCACATCAAATCATTTATTTTCTGCGTAATTTAGTAATATATAAAGAGTATCTAAAACTAATGAAAAATTGATAATGATTATAGATTGGATTTTATGAATTTTGTAGATATATGCATTTTTGCATATTTTTAAAGGAGAAATGCATATTTCAAGAGATACAGTGTGATCAAGTTTTATGAGGGCAACATAAATCGGTTTTGGTGAACGCGGCAGGTGCAAGATATAATGTTAACAGGGGCGTAGTCTCGTATAAGCGCGCGAAGCTACCTGAAGAAGCATTTAAAAATTATGTTTAATGGGGTCAGTCTTAAAAATACATAAAGATCTTCATCTCATTCTCGCATCATCGGATTTTTTAGTATCCCGCAATATAAGCTATATAGGGTGTTCCAAAAATAAGAAAAAAAAAGTTGATATAAATGTAGGTCCAGAAATGCTTAGTTTTCAAGATATAGGGTGTTGAACATTTAAAAAAAAATCGGCTTTTTTAAAATATCTTAAATATTCTTTGCCCAATTTTGTTGAAATTTGGCAGCGTTATTAACAGTGATAAGGAGCTAATTTTTCTTTAACTAGATTAAAATTATCAAGTCCAGTGGCGACCGCGAAGGCACCTTGTCGAATATTTTTGTCGAAAAAAATGTACGCCACTGACTTTTTTTGCAATTTTTATATTTTTTTATGATTAAGCCACTAAAAATAATTTTTTTTTTGTCTCTTGAGTTGTTTTTATATCTTACCTCGTTTTCGAAAGAAAAAATAAAAAGCATATTATTGCATGTCCCCGTACAACAAAAACATGCACCAACGCTCGTCGAGAGATTGGCCATCCAAAAATACTAGGAAAAGTTCTAATAAACATTGGTTCACAAACGCTTAGTTTTTGAAATACAGGGTGTTAAGAAAAATCCTAAACATCTAAAACGATTTAGAGATATTTGGTTGAAACTTTGGTAAAATTATGTGATTCATAGATGGTAATTTTTCACCAAACTAAAATACATTTTTTTTCCAACAGAAGCTTACATTTGGCTATACCTATTAATATAATTGTAAACAAATGTGTGACCCGGCGTTTAGTTTCGGGTCACAATTTTTTTACAATTATATTAATAGGTATACCCAAATGTACGCTTCTGTTGGAAAAGGTGTATTTTAATTTGGTGAAAAATTACTATCTATGCATCACATAATTTTACCAAAGTTTCAACCAAATATCTCTAAAACGTTTTAGATTTTTACGAATTTTCTTAACACCCTGTAATTAACAAAAACTAAGCGTTTGTGAACCAATGTTTAATAGAACTTTTTCTAGTATTTTTTGATGGTCAATCTCTCGACGTCTCTCGACGAGCGTTGGTGCATGTTTTTGTTGTCCAGGGACCTGCAATAATATGCTTTTTATTTTTTCTTTCGAAAACGAGGTAAGATATAAAAACAACTCAAGAGACAAAAAAAATATTTTTAGTGGCTTAATCATAAAAAATATAAAAATTGCAAAACGGTCAGTGGCGTACATTTTTTTCGACAAAAATATTCGACAAGGTGCCTTCGGGGACGCCACTGGACTTGATAATTTTAATCTAGTTAAAGAAAAATTAGCCCCTTATCACTGTAAATAACGCTGCCAAATTTCAACGAAATCGTGCAAAGGATATTTAAGGTATTTTAAAAAAGCCGATTTTTTTTTAAATGTTCAACACCCTGTATCTTGAAAACTATGCATTTCCGGACCTACGTTCATATCAACTTTTTTTCTTATTTTTGGATGATGAATCTCCGGCCGAGTGTTGGCGCATGTTTTTTGAAACACCCTGTATAGGTACTGTGCTTATGTGACCGAAAATAATTAATAGGTGCTGATATATGCGATGAAAGTAGTAAAGATTAATGATGCTGCCGAGACGAGAAATTCTCGTCTCAAAGTCTCTGGTCGAGACGAGAAAGTCCATTTAATTTTTGATATTTTATTTTTCTCCAATATTTACATTAATATAACAAAGCCAGATAAACGGCGTTGTGAATTATATGCTAGTAGTTATTTACCTGAACCTCAAAATTTTAAGGAGAAAAGAAGAGATGGTTAAGTTTAATTTGGCGGCCAAACGGCAGCGTCCGTCTCGTGCGCCATCTGCATTCACTTTTCTTGGAGACAGACAAAGAAGGCATGACAGCTTTCTCTCTTTCGGGTGATTTATAACATTTAGTTGCTCGTCTCTTTGGTTGTCTCTGCAAGTATTGTCGAATTTTGCTGCAGTTAAACAGAAAATCGTTATAGGAGGAACTTTGTGGTCAGTAAAGGTATGGTTCCGCTTGTGCGGCGGACGCAAGCAGTGGCTGCATGCAGTGGACGCTGCGTTCGACGGAGAGACTGCTTATTCGGAATTACGAACAAGTGGTTTATCTTGTGCGGCGGACTGCTGCGTCGCACAAGATGAACCACTTGTTCCAAATTTCGAATGAGGAGTCTCTCCGTCGAACGCAGCGACAGCATGCGTCCGACGCACAAGCGGAACCATACCTTTACAAATATTTTGATGCGCTTCTTAATTTTTTATGATTTCGATAACGATTGAACCATTCATCTATGTAAAGGTTGTGTAAGGGATTGTACGTTAATATTTTATATCATGTAATAGGTTTTCTTTCACTTACATTTTTTTTCTCATTTTAGGAAAAATGTATCTCAAAGTGGGGTGACGACTTCGAACACCATTCCCAGAGATATCCTCTTGGAGTGAAAGAGAGAAGAAATTATCCCAAAGTGGCTTTGGAGCAGACAATTAGTGATGTTAAGATGTAAAAACACTTAGAACGACTGCTGAAATATAATATCCCGAAATCGACCTTGAATGACAAAAATTTAGGAAAGCATTCCAAAACATTTGGTACTAATCCAAACAAAGTTGAGTAATGAGGAAAGGGAAGAAATAACAAACGGAAGTTTAACTGCAGCCGTATGGGACTTTCCATTAACATGAATGGATGTTCTCCAAATCGTAAAAACATATATGGATCGATCGGGAAAGAGAATCGCAGGAATTGAAGAGGACAAGCCAGGACTGAAATAGTTTTATGGTTTTATGAAGAGAAACTAGTCATTAGCGCGAAGCTTCGAACAAACATCGAAAGGTGTAGAGCAGAAGTCGATAGAGAAAGACTAAAAGCACAGTTTGAGAGTCTAAAATATATCATAGAAAATACTCCTCCCGGAAATATTGTCAATTATGATGAATCTAATTTGACTCACGACCCTGAAAAACTAAATCTTGATTAATACTTCTTCTCAATATTTGAACAAATATAAGTCTTCTTCTTTTTTGTTCGTCATTTATTTGTTGAACTGGCCTAATTTTAAAACTATTTTATCCGTATTGATTTAAATCCGAACTGTTTCATAACTAAGTCTCCTGTTTCGTGGTTCATGCCTTATATGTCTGACAAAATGTCTCATAGATTTTATTGGAGTTTTTTGAAATTAAAGCAATATAATAAGATCCGCTTCTTTGATTCGTTACTTTCATAATTACTAGAGATGCTGTTTCTTGCAATTTCTTCCCCGTATTAATTACAGTTGATACTTATGATACTCTCCGACTACTCTAAATATTGTCCGTATACTTACTATTATCACGTTCTTGTACCGTTATTATCAGTCTTGAAGTCATGCTGAACCAATTTCAGCCCTTCAACAAATAGCTCATTTTGCAAAATATTAGCAGAAAACAAAGATATAAAAAAACATCAATGCCATGACATTTAAAAAATAAACCTTCTTCTCAAGGTAGCAGCAGGTATCTAAATAGGTAAGCAATTATGTCGAAAAAATCATAGTAATTCTTAATTCTGAAACCTTCAATAGTTTCGATATATGATGTTGTAGCATTTTCAAATTTTGACATGAACAAATGCTACAGCTTTGCTTAGTTTATATTTGTTTTTATTTGCAAACATAATTAGATTAAATTATTCCAATATATGTACAGTGTATAAAGTACACGACCTTGCT
>MU184572.1:69180-87001 GCA_016904865.1 Pissodes strobi | reverse complement strand
TCCTGCAACTACAATAAATTATCGTCGAAGCTCAATCGTTTTATTTCTTCACTCTTCAGTCCGGTAGTTACGTAAGGCCAGCCCATACAAGAAATGATCAATACTTTGTGCGTTTCAGAAATGGTTGGACGTTTTAACTCTATCAATACGGTGGCATTTACCCAGTTCATATCGTTTCATAAGGATCTTGCTGATGCAAAATAACAATAGTGACATACTACGTTGGGGTTTGAAACTGTTCGGGTTAGTTTTAATCATCTCCTGATGATGCTAACATGGTTAGCGAAACGCTCGTCGAGTGCAAAAATTCTGTTTCGGTATTGTGGATAAAACTCTATTTTAGTAATAGTAACATAGTGTTTAAATAATAATTTATCAACTCTAGACTAGATTTTGCGGAAGTTCAAGATTAACCGGAATTTTTTCTACTTTACATTTCAGATACTATTTCTTACATTACAGAGATAGAGACGTATAGGACCTTATAGTTATTCACAGCAAAACCCCGACTCGTGATGAGTATAGAGCAAAATGCAATGCGCGTAAATCATAATAATTTTGGTCTCTGATATCAAGTATCAAAAGTTTCTGGTGTTAATAATGAAGTATCTAACGAAACGTTAAATGTTTTAGGGCAGACCACGATTTCGTCACAATATTAGTCAAGCCTTTATAAATACTTTTAAGGTATAAAACAAATTCTGATGATGCCACTTTATCTCAATAAGCTTCTTTCCTGTTAAGATTTTGTGATATTGAACACTTTAAGAGGATATCGTTAGATGGTCCAATATAATATTGTCAAATGGAATAAAGTCCAACCAACCTTGACGTCATGTGGCTCAAGTTCATCGCCAAGGGATTACCTAAGTTTATATGCTGTCTCTATCGCCTATCGTGATAGAGCCTACCAAAGCTTTTTCACAATACTAGCTACCACTTTTGACTCAATTCAGGTCGATCACCCCAATTCAGAAATAATGCTTTTGGGAGATTTCAATGCTCACAACACCAACTGGCTCAAACATCACGACAAGACCGACAACAAAGGTAGAGAGGTTGAAGCATTTGCCATCAGCTGCGGGCTTACTCAATTTGTAGAGGAACAAACTCGAATCTCAGGGGGTCTTTTTCTAACCACCAATCCTGACCAGTACACAATTACAGTTGGTCCGCCATTAGGTACTTCCGACCACAAATTTATTACAACGGTTTGTGAATTGCCACTTCTACAGAAGGATCCACCATTGCCTCGCAAAATCTGGCATTACAATTCTGCAAACTGGGATGATCTAAGGAAGTTCTACCTAGATTTTCCTTGGCTCGAGGTCTGCTTTAGCACTGACGATTCGTGAGTCTACTGCGAAGAGATTACGCAAGTAATCTCCTCAGGAATGGAAGCATACATCCCAAATTCCATCAAGTTACCATCAAAAGGAAAACCCTGTTTCGACAGAAGATTTCGCATCAGAACTGTTGGTAGGAAACAGCAAGCCTACAAGTACTGGCAGCAAAATCAGACCGCCGAAAATCGTAATTATTTTGTCGAAGCGATAAACGAATGCAAACGTGTGATCGACAAAAACGTCTCTCCCACCTTTCACAGACAAACACGGCGACTACATCCAAGGAAAAAGCAAACATGCTCGCCAAAATGTTTTCAACTCACTCTACCTTAGATGTCCCCCAAGACTAAGCTCTCCCCACCATATCGAACATCAACACTACCATGGCAGAAGTCAAGTTTCATCACCGCGATATTCGCAAAATCCTTAGAGAACTAGATAGCGCAAAAGGCGTCAGGACCGGTCGGAACATCTGCCAACATGTTAAAAAACTGCGCAAACGAAGTAACACCCGTTTTTTCCAAACTTTTTTATCTGTCTTACCGAAGTGCAAACTATTCCAAAAAAGGCAAGAAAATCACGCCCTCAAACTATCGCCCAATTGCCTTGGTTCCAATAATCTCCAAAGTCATGGAACGTGTAGTCAATCAGCAACTACTCAAGTACCTCGAGAACAACAGAATAATCAGCGATAACCAATACATCTTTCGGAAAGAGAGATCGAGAGGAGATATATTGGAGTAGGGCAATTGAGAACTAGTGAGAGTTTTGAGCGATTGCGTTGGATATTTCGAAGGCACTCGACAGAGTTTGTCATGACGGATTGAGCCTCTCCCTGCAGCTGGCTTGCCAGTTTCCTTAAAATTTGATCTCTGCGCGTTGAAGTTGATGGACACATCTCAGACACATTCACCGTTAACGCAGGCATGCCTCAGGGCGCAATACTTTCACCAACTCTGTTCCTCATCTATATTAATGACCTGCTGACCGAAAGGAATAATCCTGTTTACATCTTTCAGATGACAGAACCGATATATATATCGATATTCGCTAAAAATTGGAAGGACTTTGATTATTCGCCATAGGTTTTTCAAAATTTTGTCTAAATTTTTTCGCACAATGTTTTGTTAGATTTTTATTATGCCAAAAATATCGTAATATTAGTATCTTTTTATATATACCAATTGTCTGTAGTTTCATAAATTCTACTTAAATTCTTCAAAGTTCAAAATACTCGTAAGGTAATAGGGATGAAACTTCGATGACAATTTATGTTTCCTTTTCAATAAATATTTTGTCGTGACACTACTTTAACAAGCTTCTCCGAGGAACTTTATTTTATTGTTGATAGAGTATTGACCTTTGCAAAATATCGACAGCGTACATCGTATATATATAAATCTGGACCCCACAAGATCATATTATAACCAGTCCTCGTCCATACTATCATCGTCGATAATAGCGGAAGGAACAGATCTTCGATCGGCGGTAATGACGAGGCATTAACACTTCGGTCTGGCATTATTCCCGACCGTATTATTCGCAAACTTATGATTAGGACAGTGATTTGTTGCCCTAAGTACATACAATTATTTGTAATAATATCGAACGCTCGTATTTGATGTATCGAAGGACGATTATTTAGTCATTTACGCTCGGATGTATCTCGTGCCCCTAAAAATGCAATAATATGTTCAATAAACATGATAGACTTTCATATTTCTGTATATTATCTATAATTCCTCGGGATTTATTCCGATATTAATAATACCTGATCCTATTTTTTTTTATCGAAGTTGTAGCTTTCGATATGATACCGTTTGATATTCTTAGATGCTCCTACTTTTAATAATCACCAGTATCTATTTACATCTATCCCATTTTTCAATATTTACACTTTATCTTCTTTGGCGTAGCATTTTTCTATTTTTTTTTACTGTCGTTTAATCGCGTTTCCAATTCCTATTTATAGTTTCACGTGGTCAAGAGCTTTCGTGAAATCCACAAAGTATATGAATAAAGGCTTATCAAATTCATCGATTTTTTCCCTAACTGCTTGAGAACGCTGTCCCGTCTACAGTAGAAATATTATTTTAGAAATCTAATTATTATATCTTCCAAATGCCTAACATATTACGTCTTTACGCTGATCAATGTTTTATTAAAAGTTTATAGGTTAATGGCGCTTTCTTGGATTCTGTTTTTTTTTTGGGATAATATTATCTCTGTAGTCAAGTATATCTCCTACATTTGAACTTTTCATTAAAAGCTTGCCACTACCTAGAATACTCTACTAGTCAATGTCTTTGTGCTCCTTTCAGCTTATCATACTTGCGCTGCATGTCCCGTTATATAACTATGTTGGCTTGCCCATCAATGTCAAATCTGAAACACTATTGTCAGTTCAGCAACGACTTTAATATTATTATTATTATTATTATTATTATTATTATTATTATTATTATTATTATTATTATTATTATTATTATTATTATTATCATCACTAGCAACAATAAGCGGCCGGAACCGATGGGACTGTTGCTGTGTACTTATGTCTTTGGTATTTACTTTTATCACTGCTCTTGTTACACTTTGTCGATTGATTGGCAGTGAACTAGAAATAGTGTACTTTGTCATTAAGTGTCTCTAGGTTTTTGTACAGCCTATTTTTGAAGATGTTCCGATTTGAGGCTAGGATGATTTCTTCATTGAGGTCATTCCACTTGTACACAACAATGTTTGACAGGAAGTTTTTCCGCATCAGGCAGGAGCTTTTCTACTTTTCTAATTTTTTTGAGTGTCCTCTGAGCTCATTAGTATTTAGAAGAAATTTAGATTGAGGTCCTCGCAGTAGTCGTTATTTAGAATTTTAAATGTTTCGATCAAGTCTTCACTTCCTCTTCTTTCTCTGAGTGCGGTAAACCGAAACACTACAAGGCGTTCTCTGTAAGTGGTGTGTGCTAGAGCTGTGGGGATCTTGGTAAACCTCCTCAGTACTCTTTCCATGGCCTCTATGCCCTTGGAGTAATAGGGATGACACACTGCATGATCATATTCAGGCTTGGGTCTAACGTATCTTTTGTAAATCTGATTCATGAACTCTGGTGTTTTGTTGGAGAATACTCTTTGTATTAGGTAAATAAATGAGTTAATTTTTTTTATAATTTGGTTTATGTGAGATGCCCATATTAGGTCTGCCCGTATTAATACTCCAAGGTCTTTTTGCTCTATGTGTTGTGTGGGTTTTTTGCTCCTACGTGTAGGATTGTGCATTTCTCTTCATTAGGCTTAAGCATCCAAGTCACAGTCCAGGTTTCGATTTCCGCTATATCCTCGACGAAATGAGCCAGGTCCAAGGTGGGGTTACAATATAGTTTGGTGTCATCCGCGAAAAAGGAAATATTTCTTTGATGGTCACTTATGTAGAGAATAAACAAGAGTGGTCCGATCACCGAACCTTGTGGCACTCCACTATGCCCTTCACATAACTTTGAGTAGGCTCCATTCACTCTGACTTGAAAGGATCGTTTGGTAAACAGCTTCTCCAAAAAGAGACACCCCCTTATTCCAAAATGCTCCATCTTGTATTTACTCTTCTAAAGGGCACCTTGTCAAAGGATCTCTTGATGCAAATACAGAACGTCCATAGGATGGCTATTGTCAAGTTTCTTGGATCAGTTTTTGATACATTCAGGCAGGAGCTTTTCTCCTAACTAGGTTTGTCATTGTGGAGCATCTAGGAGGAAATCTATGCTGACTAGCTGTGATGATCCGGTTGTTTATTAAAAATTCTGTGAGTTCAGGTACTATTAGTTTCTCCGTAATCTTGAACAAATGGGATGTAAAGCTTATGCGCCTGTAGTTTGAGAGGTCTAGCCGATTTTCCTTTTTGAATATGGATATCACGTAAGCCATGGTCCATCTTTCAGGGATGTTACCAGAAGTTAGAGTTTCTGTGTATATTTGGGATAGGATCGGAGTGAGGGTGTTCCTACATTATTTAATATGGTTGAGTTATTTTATACATAGTTTATTTTAGGGATATAATTAGCTTATAATATGCTTATTGTTTCCAATAATTTGCTAAAAACTATTTTTGCATTTCAATTAAAATTTAAAAAGTTTTTATTGTTTACCCGATTGCTTGTTATTTTAGGCTTTGTACTATTGTTTTCATTATATAATTTAATATTTCCTTTGCACAGTCTCCAATTTTTTTTGTGCAAACCATGTTTTAAACTGATTGGTTGTTCTTACTCTATTTTGAAGTTTTTTTTTTCATACCGGCAATGATATTTTTTCTCGGACCTTGTCGTAGTTATTGCGTATTACTATAAATTAGCATGTTGTATTTAAGGGAAGACTATTTCCATTCCTGACGTCGTATTTTCTATTATATACTTACGCTCCCATAGTGCTATTGTATTAATTATTTCTTTGATCAGAAAAGTTTAGAGTTTCTATATCGAGTACTTCTCAATTTAATATGTTCTATTACTATAAGAAACAATATTTCTTAGTATATTTTGAAGTTAATATCGGGCATTGAATAAACCGAGCCTAAAGGGGAATAATAAGGTTTAAGTATATCTTAAAACTATGTTTTGCAATCAACCTTTTCAAGTTAAATCTGTTATACACGCCCGCAAAACATACATCTTCCAAAGTATATTCCCTTGTTTCACTTAGGAAAATAAATAAGGGCTTAGCAGCAATCTCGTCATTTTAATTTACACCTTGCTCTTTGTTTTAATTCGCATGGTGGGCGGAACAAGGTACGACGCGACGTCTCGCGTAAATAAATTCACATTATTAAAAGTATTATTTACAATTAGGAGAAAAAGCCGTTTATCAAAAAATTTATTCCATTATCGGACCCATAAATTGTTTTTAACACCTTGTAACAGGCGCCTACACGACGTGTATGCAAATTGTACAGGGTGTAATCTCTGCAACAACTTTTCTAGGAAAAATACAAAGAGTGCTGATCCGGCATACAGAATTAAAACTACATATTAACTAACAATCTTAAGTACAAATCTTACAAAATATTCGTAGAATATTGTCAAAACAAAACTGTAAATAAATGCCACAATATTAAATTATCATGTCCAAAATCAAAAAAGGCCTCAAAATAAAGTAGAAAAAATATTTTTAATTGCAATAACTTATTAGACATGAAAAACCATGATTACAAAAAAATGCGTTGATGAAAATAGTACACCAACAGCATTTTGATGTGCTTCTCCGAAACCTGAACATCATTTTTCTCGAAAAAGTTTTTGGGATTTTAGAAGCGCTTCTTAGTTTTCTGATACTATCAGGGCCGGATATCAGAATAAGCTGTCTAGGCTGCAACTTATGAGCCCTCACTACAAAGGGGGCCGGCTGTCAGAGGGGCTCGCACCACTATACCACTCTCCAGGTGAAAAATGAAAAATGCTTCCGCATCAATTTTTAAAATCAGGACATTTGCTTGAGTCAATAAATGGTATAAAACTTTGGAAATCGCAATCCTCAGTCAACATGTGAATTTGGTTCAACTTAGTGTGGTGTTTGGGTATTTGACGAGTCCAACGAGAATATCTTCCACTGTCTGCCAGTCGGAAGTTTCATGAAGGCGGCAGAAACATAGAGCGAATACGGGAGCAAGGGAGACAAAACTAGAAGACGTTGCTGCGCAAATAGAGAAGACGTACTAGCCATCTTCTGTATAGTGCCCATATAGCTTCAAGCATTCAAGATAGTTTCGACATAAATCATAATTTATTTATGGATAATAACCAAATAGTTGAAGGTGAGACTGTTTAAATAAATTAGTTTTAATATTTAATGGTGATTAAATGATCCTGAGTATTTTTTTAACACGTAACAATGTAACGTTAGAAAAAAACCTGTGAAACATCAACATATTCAATGCCTTTACTTAAAAACCCAAAACAACGAAAGTTTGCAGGTAAAAAAAGAACATGAATGATTTTATCTGCTCTGAAACGCTGAAACCAGCTAGGCTGCTTCGGAAGGAAGAGACAGAGCCTCAGCATGATAAAATAAAGAAAACTTAGTAATCATTCACGTGAGAGTTAGAAAATGCAATGCATAAAGAACAAAAGGCAACCTAAGAGCTAGAGAAGTAATACACTAAAGATAAGATAAGAAGGTACCGTCTAAGGCTCAAAATGAGCTCAGAAGAAAATCTCAATAAGGTATTTTACATAACTAATCTACCGCGACACCATACTCTCGAAGAGTATCTTTGTTCCATATTCTAACGGTTGAGAGACCGGAAATAGGACTACACGCAATAGGTGCAACCATTCCACAGAATGACACATTGGAGAACCTATCTCATATAGGTATATACTACATGTGATGCATAAATATGGCTTTCCCGTCAATATCTGCAGCAATTGCCCAAGATTTCTACCTGACAAATCCTGCCTAATTTTAGTAAATAACACGATCTTAAAAATAATAGGTACTTAGTTAGTTTCTTGATTATTGATGTAACACGTGCATCCTAATTAAATCGCGATTTACGTCAGTCACTGAATAATCGCATATTAATGTTCTACTTAGCTCTTGGGAGTCGCAGGCGGCAGGGCTATCAATATTCGGTATACGTTTTCCTGACATACTGTTTTCAAGAACAATGACGACATCTAAAATGTAAACCAACTATGTTTTGTGATTTCACTACTTCAAGATGTATCACCATACCACCCTAGGACACGTTCTATAACCTAAACAACGGAACGTGATCTCAGAAACCAATATTACAAATCTCAGATCGAGGACACTGTAGTTTGTGACGCGTCACTCTTTCTGTATGCAATTAGCGCCAACAAAATGCGGCTTTTCACGGCAGGCGCAAGGCATGGAAAGGAAATAATAATTCAGTACTACACTATAGAAAAACAATTAAAGCAGAAATAATACGGCATATTATGATGGTAAATGTCCGCCAGTATTTCTCCTAGGAAGTAGCAATCGAAGCAATTACGAAGGTGAGGTTGGTTATTCCTTAATAATATCTTGAGGGATTTTATCATTCTTTAGAACCTTATATAAACTCTAATAAATTCCAATTTTTCTAGGAAAGCTAAGAGCTCATATAAACCAAATACAAAAAATTCAAAATTACCAAATAATCGTCGAAAAATAATCCCCAAAGCTAATATAAACAGAGGAAATCAAGAACAAAGCGTCTAGGAATTATGTCAATGAAATCCACTTGCCGCGAGGTACAGATAAATATAAAGATATGCATTGAAATTACAATTTACTACACCCATACAAAATTAAGCTAACTTAAATAATATTGACAGGCATTCTCCTCAAATAAATTAGATTTAAGCTCCAGAAATGCACTTAATATTAAATATTTTACTTCTTTTACGGCAAACGCAAACAACCCTCTTCTTTAACTCAGGAAAACAACGAAATAAAGGGATATTGCCATAACAGGTGGTCAAAATACTGCAACCAAGCGTGGAGGTAAATTGTTGAATTGTACAAACGATTAACTAGAAAAGTATTAAAATGTAAAGTAATATGACCAATATATTATGATATCAATAATATTTGTGTCTTATTTTTAATTTTTCTCAATGTTTAAACCAACTCGGTGAAGAAAATCTATTGTTATTATTGACTATATTGATTAAATCTTACTTTAGCTTAGAGTTAGTTCATAATAACATTGTGCTAATTCAAGATTCGTTGTTTTTGTATGTTGTATTTTATTTTTGTGATTATATTCGTGTTGTGATTCTATTTACACCGATATTATTCTCTTAATTCACACTTTTAATTACAGTCTTGGCTTTGCTCCTTAAATTGATATCTAGAATAAGATTTAAATGGATTCTGGTAGGCATGCTTGTCAACGAGGTATGTTTCTTTTATCACAATAAAGCGATTGAGTTATAGTAAAATACTTGAAAAAAATATTGATTATGATAGACATAAACTGACAAGTGGAAAATAGGGTTGAAAAATTACCACGAAGAACAAAGTCTGGAGCTGATCGATGACAGTATGTGACAAGCGTTGCTGCATTGTATTAGCAGGCAGGAACGTCAAACTGGTGAGAGCAGTTTGATTACGGGGAGTGACGCCCTCGCCATTCTGAGCTGACAGGGGATGTGGCCCGTCAAATCCCATCGTCCGCCTCCAGAGTGGAGAACACCAAAGCACAAAGTCTGGAGCAAATCACTGAGGAGTGACCCAACAAACCCCACTCTCACCCCTTTCAGCTTAGGGACCATCAAAGGAATAAGTCTGAGGCTGATGCTTCCAGTGGAAGCGGCTCTAGGTAGTAGATGCACAAGCCTACTTGCATCGTCCGGTGAAGGACCACCCTACCAGAACTGGGAAGCGCACGTTCCGTTTCCGCGCTGGTGGTTCCGGTTTCCACAGTAGGGATATATGATGGTGCTCCCAGGATCAAAACATTCCGGAGGCAAACTCCCCGGCCATTCGGATCTCCGGGCGCCGGGTGGCCCTGGAGGCCCTTCATGCAACATTTCACAGTCAGCAAGGTTACCGAATCAATTTAGAATAGATTTCTGCAACATAAGAGGCCTACATACAAACATTAATTCGGTACACCAACATCTACAAACAAATAGACCACACATACTGGGCCTCACAGAAACGCAAGCATCTGCTACAACAACAGTAAACTACTTACCAGACTGCCATTAGCTGCTGCTAACTCAACTTGTAGACGAACCAACTCGGATCCCAGAGAGGGGCGAATTTGCCACCCTTCTGGATATTTTCCTAATCACAAATCTTGATCAATACACAATTACAGTTAGTCCGCCATTGGGTACTTCCGGTCACAAACTTATTACTACGGTTTGCGACCTGCCACTCCCACAGAAAGATTCACCATTGCCTCGGAGAATCTCGCATTACAATTATACAAACTAGGAGGATCTAAGAGAGTTCTATTGCGAAGAGATTACGCGAGTAATCGCCTCATGAAGCATCCCAAATTCCATCAAGTTACCGCCGAAAGGAAAGCCCTGATTCGACAGCGGAACAGCAAGCCTACAAGTATTGACAGCAAAATCAGACCGCTGAAAGTCGCAATTATTTTGCCGAAGCGAGAAACGAAGACAAACGTGTGAATGACGAAATTAAGGACAGACACAATCAAAGGACCAGAGATATACTGTTGCAATGCCCCAGTGGCTTCAGGAATTTGTGGTCGGTAGCAAACGCAGCAAGTAATAACTCTACAAAAACGTCTCTCCCACCTTTGACGGACTAACGCGGCGTCACGGCGACTAGAAAGGAGAAAGCAAGCATGCTGGCCGAAATTTCTCCATTGCACTCTACTTTAAACGTCCCCCAAGGCATGAATTTTCCCATAATATCCAACATCAACACAGAAGTTAAGTTTCACCATCGTGATATTCGTAAAATTCTCAAAGAGCATGATACGCAAAAGACATCCGAACCGGCTGAAATACCTGCCGTCGTGTTAAAGAACTGCGCGAACGAACTAACACCTATTCTTTCCATTCTCTGTCTTATCGAAAGGCGATATGCTAATGTTCTTGGAAAGTCGCTCGAGTGCAACCTGTACCAAAACAAGGCAAGAAAACCACGCCATCAAACTATTGGCCAATTGCCTTGCTTCCAATAATCTCTAAAGTCATGGAACGTGAATTCAATCAGCAACTACTCAAGTATCTTGAGACCAAGAGAATTATTAGCTATAACCAATACGGCTTCCACAAACAGAGATCGACAGGAGATATATTGGCCTATATGACA
This sequence comes from Pissodes strobi, assembly GCA_016904865.1. Classification (NCBI taxonomy): domain Eukaryota; kingdom Metazoa; phylum Arthropoda; class Insecta; order Coleoptera; family Curculionidae; genus Pissodes; species Pissodes strobi. The sequence continues at coordinate 75,863 of MU184572.1, read as the reverse complement.
CATATATGGAGTAGGGCAATTGAGAACTACGGAGAATCTCCAGCGATTGCATTAGATATTTCGAAGGCATTCGACAGAGTTTGTCTGCCAGCATCTGTCTGCAGCTGGCTTGCCAGTTTCCTTAAGAACCGATCTCTGCACGTTGAAATTGATGGACACATCTCAGACATATTCACCATAAGTGCGGGAGTGCCTTAGGGCGCACTACTGTCACCAACTCTGTTTCTCATCTATATCAATGACCTGCTAACCGAAATCAATAATCCTGTTTACAGTTTTGCAGATGACAGTATGTCTCCCAATTTAGATGAGAAAACCTTTACCGGCGCCTGAGACTTATCACTGCAGACAGGTGAGACAGGAGCAGATTACAACAATAAATCAAGACCTGGAGAAAGTTCGAACTTGGGGGCGACAGGAATTTGGTCCAATTTAATGCTGCAAAAACCCAAGCAGCCACGTTTAGCAAGAAAACTAATACGGCGTGCCCTGACATTATTATGGCAGGATCGACCATTCCTTCACCCTCGTCAGTTGGACTACTGGGTGGCTCGGTCAACAGCAATATGTCCTGGCATGACCACGTTGCTAACATCGCAAAAAACTATATACCGCAGCAGCTACTCTTGTTCTACAAAGCGCAAATAAGACCGTGCTTAGAGTATTGCTCTTACATCTGGAGTGCCGCATCTAAGAACACCCTAAAGCTGCTGTATTCCATTCAGAAGAGAGCTGTGCGATCCGCAGTTGACCCGGGATTTGGATAGTCTGGAACACACATGTGGCCGAGGTTTCCCGGTTTTATAGATATTTTCACGGCAGATGTTCCCAGGATATGACCCGCATCATCGCGCTCCCATCAGCACCTGTCAGACAGTCACGACAAACAAACACGTTGGACGTCGCTCTACGGAGACTCCTTTGTCTGGCGCACTGCATCACTGTGGAACTCACTCCCAGGACATTTGTTTTCCCCTAATTACAACCTACAACTGTTTAAGAACCGTGTCAATCAACATCTTCGCACACACACCTCTCGCCGGGTGCCATAGGATCTCTCTTTAGTGTATGTGCCACTGCCATAAGAAAAAAAAACTCCGCTCTTCAGTTAGAGAACGGGAGCCGAGAGAGAGAACAATGAGGTTGTCAAATGTGTTGTCTGTTTGAACTGGCCTAGGTAGGCAAATATGTAGAATCTAGAATAAAATAAACAACAAAAATGAGGCATAAGAATTTTTAAAAGGGTAGAATTGGCAGATGACATGTCGAATGACAAGTTCATCAGTTTTAAGTGGTATTGGTGCTATGATAGCCCAATTTAGCTGAGTAAAGCTGCCTTATTGTGACTAGAATCGCGGATTCGCCTTAATTTAAATATTTATAATTTAAGTATAAAGAGGAATCGGCATTGTGTTACTATTTCTGAGTTTCCACTCTGGTTAAATTGTAATATTCTAACGAGCACCATTAGCCAGATTAAAATTTTCTCAAAATTCATGGAATTTTCTTCACAAAAAATAATAATATGGTCGGCGTATTTTCTTTCAATTAATGGCAATATTTTAAACTAAACAATATACTGAAAAATATCCTTAATTGAGGATAAAGAAGAAGAGCGTAATAATGGCGAAAGAGCAACAGATGGTGACGCCAACGCGTCGCTGGGTCCGACGTGTCGTCGTCGTCGTCCGCGTGGGCCCGATGCACTTTCCGGGGGCTTGGCTCGCGCTATACTGGTCTATAGAACGGGTAGAGACTATTCCATGGATACAGTCCAAACTTTTTCTTTAATATTCTCTCCTTAACGTGCAGTATGTGACACCGATGAAAAAGAAATTGGTATATTTTTTGCCAGGGACAGTCCAAGAAAATCCCGCCACGTTGCGTTCAACCTTTTTCTTTAATCTTCTCTCCTCAACGTGCAGTATGTGACACCGATCAAAAAGGATTTGCTATATGTTTTGCCAGGGACAGTCCAAGAAAATCCCGCCACGTTGCGTATCTTTCCATTGTGGAGTCGGTGAGTAGCGATAGTCGTTGATATACTTAGAAACTTACGTAATCTTTCGGTACTGAAGACCGACATTATAGGGTTTGTCACTTTTTTATGGCAAGTCATATTTTTTCAAAATGCTTATTTGGGCCTTTTTATATAGGAGCTTTATTGCAAGCATAACGTCAGGATACACCAAGAAAAACAATATAAAATAGAGTATCCCTGTTTACCGTCAGCTATACGCCCTGTGCCCCTTTCAGCTGATATTCCAGTGCCAGTTTTCTAAGAATTACCCTCTTTGGAAATGGAGGAATACGAGTCTTGTGAAGATCGAAGTGACTCCAACAACGAAGACTTTAAAGTTGACGATGATTCCGTTCGTAAAGCGCGAGTTGAATGATTTGGCACGAGATTTGGGACTATATAAAACATTTCCAGAATTGTTAGCATCAAGACTGCATGAGAAATGCTTGCTTAACAAAGGAGCTATGGTCACTTATTTTCGATCCAGAGAAAGTGCTTTTCTGCAGTACTGTCGAAGTGATGACGGATTTCTTAATTGCCATAAAGTACGTGGTTTAATTAAAGAGTTGGGAAATTCAGACTATAACGTAACTGAATGGCGACTGATCGTAGATAACTCAAAGCTGAGCTTGAAGTGTGTTTTACTCCACTATTGAAAATTATACGGTTTCGTATAATTCAGTTTCTTTGCATGAAGAATATGAGTACATAAAGAGGGACATTGACTTATTGCAATAAAACATGCACCCGTGGATCATCTGTGTTGACCTTAAAATGGTATGTTTCCTCCTTGGCTAACAACGCGGAGATACTAAGTATCCCTATTTTTTTAATATGTGAGACAGCAGGGCTGGTGAGAATTTGATTGATAATCGAGATCCTTATTATGGTTGATTGTGGTCATAAAGCCCAAACACAAGAAGAAATTTGTGAGATGTTCAATAATAAATATTCTAGGAGACAACGAATCAGTAAGGCCACTGTAAGTAAATTAATAAATAAATTTAATTATTGCGCACATATCAGAGACAAATTGTGTTCAGGGCGACCAGGGATCCTCGAAGTCGGTGGAAGAAAATCCTCATTCACGAGATATCTTTCAAACCAAGATCACATTGATGTGGATCAGTCAGCTAATCTGAAGTTCTTAAGAAAAGAAAAGTTGCATTCTTATCAAATAAAAATTAATCAACAGCTATATGACGATGATCCGGACCAAAGGAATAAGTTTTGTGGGGTAACGATGGATATCTGCCAAAACGATAATTTTGTAAAAGCGCGATTTTCTCGAATGAAGCCAGTTAAAGCCTTTTTTTTTTTTTTTTCTTTTCTTTTTTTTATGGCAGTGTCACACACACTAAAGGGAGACCCTATGGCGCTCGACGAGCGGTGTGTTTGCGAAGATGTTGATTGACACGGCTCTTGAATATTTGTAAGTTGTAATTAGTGGGAAACAGATGTCCTGGGAGTGAGTTCCACAGTGATGCAGTGCGCCAGACAAAGGAGTTTTTGTAAAGCGATGTTCTAGGAGTTTCCAGTTGTACGACGAACTGGTGCGCTCTTGCCGTCTGTCGTGACTGTCTGACAGGAGCTGACAGGGGCGGGATGAGGCGGACCAAATCCTGGGAACATCTGCCGTTAAAGTATCTGTAAAACAGAGATATCTCGGCTACATGTCTACGGTGTTCCAGACTATCTGGATTCCGGGTCAACTCCGGGTCGCCGACGAGACGCACTGCTCTCTTCTGTATGGAAGCTTTAGGGTGTGCTTTGGTGCGACACCCCAGATATGTGAGCGATATTCTAAGCACGGTCTTATTTGCGCTTTGTAGAGCAAGAGCAACTGCTGCGGTGTATAGAGTTTTTTGTTGCGAAATAGCGCACCAAGCTTCTGGGAGGCTGATTTTGCGATGTTAGCAACGTGGTCATGCCAGGACATATTGCTGTTGACCGAGATACCCAGCAGTCCGATCGACGAGGATGAAGGAATGGTCGACCCTGCCATAATAATGTCAGGGCCCGCTGTATTGGCCCTCTTGGTAAACGTGGCTGCTTGGGTCTTTGCTGCATTGAACTGGACCAAATTTCGGTCGCCCCAAGTTTGAACTTTCTCCAGGTCTTGATTAATTGCTGTAATCTGCTCCTGTCTGCGGTGATGAGTCTCAGTCGCTGGTCAGGGTTTTTCTGATCTAAAGTGGGAGACAAGGGTACTGTCATCTGCAAAACTGTAAACAGGATTATTTGTTTCGGTCAGCAGGTCATTAATATAGATGAGGAACAGAGTTGGTGAAAGTATTGCGCCCTGAGGCACGCCCGCGTTGATGGTGAATGTATCCGAGATGTGTCCATCGACTGCAACGTGCAGAGATCGGCTCTTAAGGAAACTGGCAAGCCAGCTGCAGAGAGAGGCTGGCAGCCCGAATGACGGTAGTTTGTTGAGCAGTCCGTCATGCCAAACTCTGTCGAATGCCTTTGAAATATCCATCGCAATCGCTCGAGACTCTCCGTAGTTCTCAATTGCCCTACTCCATATATGAGTGACATAGGCCAATATATCTCCTGTCGATCCCTCTTTGCGAAAGCCGTATTGATTATCGCCGATTATTTTGTTGTTCTCGAGGTATTTGAGCAGTTGCTGATTGACTACACGTTCCATGACTTTGGAGATTATTGGAAGCAAGGCAATTGGACGATAGTTTAAGGGCGTGGTTTTCTTGCCTTTTTTTTGGAACAGGTTGCACTCGAGCGACTTTCCAAGAAGATGGGTAAATCCCTTTTCCGTAAGACAGAGAAAAAAACCTGGAAAAAACGGGTGTTAGTTCGTTGGCGCAGTTCTTTAACACGATGGCAGGTATTGCGTCTGGTCCTGATGCCTTTTGCGTATCTAGATTTTTAAGGATTTTACGAATATCACGGTGATGAAATTTGACTTCTGCCATGGTAGTGTTGATGTTCGATAAGGCGGGGAGAGTCTTGCCTTGGGGGACGTCTAAGGTAGAGTGCGAAGAAAACATTTTGGCGAGCATGTTTGCTTTTTCCCTGGCTGTAGTCGCCGTGATGCCACGTTCGTCTGTCAAAGGTGGAAGAGACGTTTTTGTAAAGCTGTTACTTACTGCCTTTGCTACCGACCAGAAATTCCTGGAGCCACTGGGGCATTGTAAAAGTTTATTCCTGATCCTTTGATTGTGTTTGTCCTTAGTTTCGTCGATAACACGCTTGCATTCGTTTCTCGCTTCGACAAAATAATTGCGATTTTCAGCGGTCTGATTTTGCTGCCAGTACTTGTAGGCTTGCTGTTTCCTACCCACAGCTCTTTCGCATCTTCTGTCAAACCAGGGCTTTCCTTTTGATGGTAACTTGATGGAATTTGGGATGTATGCTTCCATTCCTGAGGAGATTACTTGCGTGATCTTTTCGTAGCAGACTGACGGGTCGTCAGCGCCAAAGCAGCCGTCGAGCCAAGGAAAATCTAGATAGAACTCCCTCAGATCGTCCCAGTTTGCAGAATTGTAATGCCAGATTTTGCGAGGCAGTGGTGGCTCCTTCTGTATGAGTGGCAATTCACAAACCGTTGTAATAAGTTTGTGGTCGGAAGTACCTAATGGCGGACCAACTGTAACTGTGTACTGGTCAGGATTGGTGGTTAGAAAAAGATCCAGGAGGGCGGCGAATTCGCCCCTCTCTGAGATTCGAGTTGGTTCGTCTACAATTTGAGTAAGCCCGCAGCTGATGGCGAATGCTTCAGCCTCTCTACCTTCGTTGTCGGTCTTGTTGTGATGTTTGAGCCAGTTGGTGTTGTGGGCATTGAAGTCTCCCAGAACGATTATTTCTGAACTGGGGTGATCAACCTGTATTGAGTCAAAAGCGGTAGCTAGTGTTGAAAAAAAGCTTTGGTAGGCTCTATCGCTCGGAGGGCGATAGAGACAACATATAAACTTGGTTAATCCCTTGGCGGTGAACTTGAGCCACATGACGTCAAGGTTGTTCGGTTCGAGTGTTTCCTCTCGGTGACATGAAAGGTCGCTTCGGACAAAAAGGCATATTCCGAACTTATGTCTAAATCGGGTATGTAAGTCGTAACCAGGATAAGGGTAGTTCACTGTTGTTGTTGTAGAACATACTTGTGTTTCTGTAAGGGCTAGTATGTGTGGTCTATTTGCCTGTAGATGTTGGTGTACCGAATTTATGTTTGTATTTAGGCCTCTTATACTGCAGAAATCAATTCTAAATTGATTCGGTATCTTTGCTGTCTGTGAAATACGGAATGAAGGGCTCCCAGGGCCACCCAGCGCCCGGAGATCCGAATGGCCGGGGAGTTCACCTCCGGAATATTTTGATCCTAGAAGCACCATCATGTCCATATTATTATATTCCTACTGTGGAACCCGGAACAACCAGCGCGGAAACGGAACGTGATTCGGGAAAACCACTTAGCGCCTCCCAGTTCTGGTGGGGTGGTCTTTCACCGGACGATGACAGGGGTAAAAGTAGGGTTTGTTGGGTCACTCCCTAGTGATCAGCTCCAGACTTTGTACTTTGGTGTTCTCCAGCCTGGAGGAGGACGATGGTATTTGATGGGCCACATCCTGTGGCAACTCGGAATGGCGGGAGCGTCACTCCCCGTAATCAGACTGCTCTCACCAGTCTGACGTCCCTGCCAGCT
>MU184572.1:0-69170 GCA_016904865.1 Pissodes strobi | reverse complement strand
TACTTCGGTGTTCTCCAGCCTGGGGGAGGACGATGGGATTTGATGGGCCACATCCCGTGGACAACGGACAATAAGCAAAAGTTCCGTTATTGGTCCAAAATCCACAATGATATAGAGAGGGTCATACGTAGTATAGGGAGAAAATTAAGGTCTTAGCGGGGATTGTTGAGAACATAATCATCGGGCAATTTTTTGAGTGAACATTAATGGGGAACGATATCTGTAATTTTGTCATCTCTGGAGGAAGAAGTTGTACCTGCCTTAATTATCTTATATCAAAATCAAAATGTTTCAGATACGTTTGATTGATGATAGATTTTGGTTTCAGCAAGATGGAGTTCTTGCACGTTTTAGTGCAAATATTCAAAGATATTTAGTCAATACGATTCCTCATCGAGTAATATGCCGGCTGGGCAAAATAAAGTGGCCAGCAAGGTCACCCGATTTAACTCCGCTTGACTTCTTCTCGCGCATGGGGCTACGTTAAAGAGAGCGTTTACTAAAAAATAAACCACAAAATTTAGGAGATTTGTGATTAAGAATAAGAGCCACTTAAATACACCAGGTATACCACGTCCAACATTTATTAAAAGAGTTCCTTTATTATAAATAGTTTTCGTTTAATAAAATATGTTTTATGTTTTAAATTTTATTTCCCCTGTATTTAAATAACTGTTGGTTCTAAGTAGGCATTACGTGTCTTATTAGAACTTTCACTAAAATTCAAGTTTGCAATAAGCAAGTGTAATTTCGTTTATAAAAACAAACTTGAAATTGATATTGCTTTTTGAGATTCTCTGTATAAATAAAAATAAAGTCTGGAATAATAGGAATATCTGTGAACAGGTTAACTTAAATTTTTATTTTTTTTTCTTGGAAAGGTTTAATTTTCAATTGTCAATAATTCGTAAACAGTTGAAGATAGATACAGGTCATCATAAACGAAATCTACTTTGAATTTTGCGTAGAATCAAAAAATAAAATAATATACACAGTATTCCATTTAAAACAGTGGCATTGACGTGATATTTCATTTATGTAAAACCTTGAATACTCTGGTATTAGCTAAAAAATGCAGAAATATTAATAAAAAGGACGAATTCCAGCGTTTCTTTTTAAGTTAACTTGTTTAGAAATATTCCTATTATTTCAAACTTTATCATCACTCTGTATATTGGTTTAGTAAAAGAATGGATATGAAATCAATTTTATTATTGATAGGCACACTTGTAGAGAAGAGAATATTGGCGCTCTACCAATTGCTTATAAGTATATCGGACTAGAAGTGAAGAGAAGGAAAGGGAGTAGGTGGATAGAAAATAAAAAGCTTTCGGTCAGAAATAAGGTTAGAGAATAAGAAAGGCACTTGCATGATGCTAGCAACAATCTTATACCCAAAATTAAATATTGTTTAAATTAACCTCACACTTGCTTCCTATTCAGCTATTATGGGCATAAAAATTAAAAAAAAGCTCACTAAGTTTTACTCTATTTATACATAGCTAAAAATACAACAAAAATTATTGCATATTCGGCAAAAACTTCAACCAGATTCAAGTTTTTGCAGATAACTGGTGAACCTGTCAATAGCTAGAGATAGCAGACTATCTGCCAATCATAGATCTAAAAGCTTTTCAATTATTTCCACACATGAGGACTTACCTTTAAAGTAAATTGAAGTTCTAAGATAAGTCTGCATAAATTTCCTTTATTTAGCGAGAAATAGAAACTGGAAGAGTTATCGGAATATGCACATACAAGTTATAACGAGGAAAAAGAAGAAGTAAGAGGGCGAAAGATGAGCTATTCATTGTGGTGTTAAGCCGTTTTAATGTTTTATCAGAAATTAATAGAGTATTTATATGCTTTGAAACCTAAGTTAAAATAAAACCTAAAAGTTGAATTTATATTATAAATGATATGGTTTCAAGTAATCCTGAACATCTAATTAAATTAGAAATTGGACTTACGGCATAAGAGCAAATAATTCTATTGCTCCATTACTAAAAATAACTATAGGAACTTATAGCTAACATTTTCTCTCAAATCTACATAACTCAACCAAGGGAATAAACTCTACTAAAAATTAGCTCTTCTTTCAAAAGGGCATTGTCAAAATCTGCACATAAAACAAGTATGTTATTAGACAGTGTTTTTCTTTCCGTTCAGAATAATCGACGGTATTTTAGGTCTCTAAAAGAAATTTAGGAGGGGTTTTGACTGTTTTTATCGAAATTTAAGTGAAAATTATGCACCAGAACAATTTATTTGCAAACGACTCGGCTACTGGAATATGTAGTTTCTGCTTTTGTTGGCTCATTCCCTGGAATTTTTGTTATAAATAATGGGAAAATCAGGAGAGCTTGGTTTATAGGCAATAGTTGCTGCCCACTGATATTAACTAAATTGTAAGTAGTTTCGTATAGTGCATATATTTATTGTACATCTTACTTTTGCAGTGGAAAATCATTTAGAGGATGTTGGTATGCGTATCTTAATTATCAGGAAGAAAGACATATTTAATAAAAAAACAATGCGTTTATTATAATGAATGGATCTAACGGTATCGTAAGCATGATTTTTCAAGAAAAAATGCTATTTGTACACACTTGCTAGTAGGTATAGTATAAAAATATTCTACTATCGAGGAATTTGAAGAAGGGTTTCTGCAGTGGATTCTAAAATACTGGCTTTTCCAAGGCCGTTGATTTGGTTGATCACTTTTTGCTAAGCCAATCAACCTAAATAGAAAAAAAGGGGTAAAGATAAAATTTATTGTGCCCCATCCGAGGTAACTCAAAGAGGTAATTTAGCACCGTTGCTATTTGTATGATATTGTAGAATATGCAAAATAGTGTCGTGCACGAGCACATATATGTTGACAATTTGCATAAGCACAGCAGGGATACAAGATGATATTGAAAGATTTCAAACGCAGTATATAGTAAATGGCACGTACTATTAAGAAATAATAATAAATAGATTCCGATTCGCCGAATATATAACATTCGGTAGAGAGATCTTGATGGTGGTAATTATTTGACACTAATAATAAAAAGTTTTACATCATTGAATAATATGAACTTTAATTTCATCTTATTTTAGTAAACTATACCTATATCTGAGCTGCTTGTTTTAAATTTCAAGTAAGTAAGTTGAAATTAGTTCAATACAAGTTTCTGTCACGTTCCTAGAGAATCAATTCATGCAGTTGTAAGGATTTTCTACATTAACTAAGCAACACATTACTTATTGTAGATAGGTTCCTTATTCTTTTGGACCATTCAAGTTTGAGACAATTGTTTTACTTATTTTTCCATCCAACGATTATTGAATATATATATCTATATAGGCCCTGACACCAAGGTGTAAATTGCAGAAGTGCTGCTCCCGTTGTCAAAAACAAGAAATCTTAAAACGAAAATAATTATTAAATAGAATTATAACGTTAAGAAAACAGCAATAACTTTTGTCAAATTCAGAACTTGACAAAGTGCATAAAATTTTTTTCTCAACGTTATAATTTTATGTACTAATCATTTTCATTTTTAAATTTTATTAATAAAATTATTTATAGATGCGTTTTATAAGTTTTAGATAAAACCCTACCCCATTTATAACAAACTACATAACCAAATGGCATGTCTCCAACACTCACTCAATGTCCGATCACATGCATATTCGCTTCCACATATTCGCTGAAAATACTAAAATGGTTACCAACCGAGTGCCCAAACTAACCGATTGGATTGCTACAAAGAGCATTAAAGTCGAAGCTTGAGGGCGAATCCGCTTTAACTACTGAGGAACTTGATCTAGCCTCGCTACACTTAGAAAGTGCTATAGTAGCCTCTTACGAAAAAAGCTGTCCTGTGAAACAGGTGGCAATCCAAAGAGATGTGCCATGGTGGAACAAAACACTAAACAAGCTAAAGACTGAGTCGAGGAAAGGCTTCAATATAGCCAAAAGACTGGGGAAATGGGATAACTATCATAAAATCCTATTCGAGTATAACAAAGAGATTCTTTTAGAAACATACTTTCTCGGGTAAAGCATAATAGCGAAAGAAGAGCTGACACAAGAAGACGAGACCACTGAAACCGCTCAGCGGTATACAGAAAGAGTAAAAGGTCTAGCTGACAAAATATTTACAAAAAACACAATCAGATGAGCGATAGGGTCATAACTTTAAACCCTATAAATCCCCGAGAATAGATGGAATCTTTCCAGCCTTGTTATAACAATGTATAGAGCACCAACTACCACACATTCAATCAATCTTCGCAGCCAGGTTACATTCACAAAAACTGGAGGAAAGTTAAGGTAGCGTTCATAGCAAAGAGAGGGCGACGATCACCAGAGGAACCAAAGTCTAACCGCTCCATTAGCGTAACCTCCTTCCTTCTTAAAACGATGCAAGATAATTCGCACACCATCCATCGAAATCTACCATCCTTGCTCTTTAGAATCTAGTCCCCGATATAGAGAAAGTACTGGCTGAAAAAGAAGTGGCGCATTGCATGTGTGCATTTCTAGATATAGAGCGTGCATTTGACAACACCTCACCTGAATCCATTCAGCGTGCCACAACCCGCGGAGGAGTGGAACCAACCACACTATACAATGGATAATATCCATGCTAACCAGCCGTGAAGCCGCTGCGACCAGTGGAGGAACAGCCGCCACAGTCAAAGTTATAAAGGGATGCGCCCATGCTTTGGTCTCTGGTTGTTGACGATCTACTGGTAAGACTGACTGAAGCAGGCTTTGAAGTCCAAGGTTACGCAGATGAACTAGTTATAATAATAAGAGGTAAGCATGACAACGTTCTCTCAGACCGTATGGAAAGTGCACTCAACCTTGTTAGCACATGGTGTACATAGGGAAGAATAAATGTCAACCCAAGTAAAACCGTAGTGATCCCATTCATAAAAATACAGAAGTTGAACCTTTAAGCACCCACTTTGGGAGGGACAGCGGTAGGGCTTTCAAAAGAGGTTAAGTATCTTGGCATCGTTCTTGACCAAACACTAACCTGGAAGCCATGCCTGGAAAGCAATGGCAGCGCTCTGGGCCACATGGGATCTAAAACCCATCATTTGGTGGCCCTATAAGACTGTTCTAAAGACTACTTAACCTACGCCTGCTTAGTGTGGTGGGTAAAAATAAGGAAAATAACAACACAGCGAAAGCTAACAAGAGTACAAAGGCTCGCCTGTGTAGGTATAACAGGGGCTATGAAAACGTGCCCCACACCAGCTCTGGAAATCCTTCTTCCACTGCACATATGCATAGAAAAGAAGGACTGAACCAGTGCACATAGAGTTATTCAGACACAACAAAATGAAGGCAGGAGACCTGACTGGTCACCCTAAAATTCTGAAGGACATCCAGATAGAGGCAATGACCAAACCAACTGACTCAATGGAAACAAAACTCCATTTTGATCGGTCCTTTGAAGTGTTTGTTACTTGAAGACCGCAATACTACAGAGGAATGACTAAAACAATTAGACAGGGCCTGGTACCCAGATCTCTGCATCTTTAGGAAACACTCCCACCATCTTTCAAGTAACTAAATGCTACCAATATAGCCATCTCTGAATGTGCCCTGTGGGATTGTCGGATGGCTGCAGATCAACTGTCAAACAGAAATAGACTCACCCTAATGTGGGTACCAGAACACGAGAGTGTGGAAGGCAATGAAGCCGTTGACCAGCTCGCACGGAATGGTACACAGATTGCCTTTTGCGGGCCTGAACCATTTTGCGGCATCACTAGAGGGCAAGTTATGAATGACCTAAGAAATTGGGAAAAAAGGCGGAAAGAGACACATTGGGCCAATGCACCTGGGCCGAGGCAGGCCAAAAGACTCATCTCTTACTCACCAAACTAAACAAAAAAGCTTCTCAAGCTACAAAAAAATGAGATAGAACTGGTCTTATACCTTCTCACTGGGCATGGCTTCTGGAGGTACCACCTCAAGAATATTGAGAAAACCAGTGACGAACAATGCAAATTCTGCCAAACTATGACTGAAACTTTAGAGCACCTACTATGCGAATGTTAGAAACTAACTCGCCAAAGGTTGAGGCATCTCGAAAATGCCCTTGTGGCACCTGGAGATCTACAAAAGCTCAACCTTCGAAATATTCTGAGGTTTTCGAAAAATATAGGAATTTTCGTGCAACATAGAAGGGTATACACAAAAGATCAATTGTGGTCGACGCGACGTGTTGAAGAGCGAATCTTGCCGAGCGACCCTTCTATCATTGTTCCTTGAAACGTCAAATATTTTCAAGCTTACTAGGTCCTTCAGCTTCTTTAGCGTTACTAATTAGTGCCAGGCTGAAGCGGTCTTGTATAGAAATTTTCCATAAGACTGGGGTGGAGAAATACGTACCCTATTGCCAAATATATATAATATTCGGGAGAGAGAGATCTTGATGGCAGGACTTACTTGGCACTAACTTGAAACTAGTAAATCATATTGTTTTAAAGAACATGAGTACATTGAGTAATATGATCTTTAGTCTTATGTAGATCTGCATTAATAAACTATACATGTGACCGAGCCGTTTATTTTAAAATCCATACAAATAAGTTGAAATTAGTTCAGTAGAAGTTTCTGTTATGCTTAAGCTCATGTTCCTACAGGATCAACTCATGCAGTTGTAAGGATTTTTTACATTAACTCAGCAACAGGATTTCTTATTGTACATATATGTTCTTTATTATTTTGAAGGATTCAAGTGTGTGAGACCAAGTTTTTACCTAATTTCCCACCCAAACCTTATTAAAATGTTCTACATAGGAACGCTTCGATCCTGACCCCAGGGTGTAGATTGCATAAGTCCTAATTTAGTGACTCTAATGAAGCTGATAAATATAAAATACTTGATGTTTCGAGGAATGAATCTACCTTCGTTGTAAAAGGAAACAAATCTAAAAACGAAAATGATTAGTAAATTCAATTGTCAGCAAAATAATAAAAAGCAGGTGCACTTTGTCAAATACAAAACTTGACAAAATGCGTAAGGTTTTCATTGTTTTCTTAATATTATAATTGTACTTACTCATTTTTAGATTTGTCGCTTTTGAAAACAAGGGCAGATTTGTTCTTTGGAACATCAAGTATTTTCAAGTTTATTAGTTTTTCCAGCTTCTTTAGTATTACTAAATTAGTACTTGCGGTAATTAGACTTTGGGGCCAGGAGTGAGAAAGCGAAATTCTCCATAAGGTTGTGGTAGAGAAATAGGTAAATAATTTGTCTTGCATGCGGTTACTTATGTTAAACCATTATTTTTAAATTAATTAATTAAACCTATTATTTAAAAGAATTAGGTTAACTGTTTATATATTTACCGAGATCATCAAATGTAACGATGATGTTCACAAGAACTCTTAACCCGTTCTGTACGTTTTCGAAATCAAAGAGTGATTCAACGTGTTATAGATTTTCAGGTGAGCTGCATAAAATATAATATAAATTATTTCGAATTATCATTCAATATAATTTTTTTTTGTGTGTGGAATTATGCTAATATTTGGTAATTAATAATATTATGCAAAGCAATGATATTCGGTATTGTTAAATTCTCAATGAAACTGAAACTGTCGTTTACTTAATAGCTTCAGGTATCAGCTGGTGAAATATTGACTAAAGCAACATAGTTGTTGATTGCACCAAGTTGAATAACCATTTTTGGTTGGAACAATTTGTATGCATTTTCCATACCATATAGAAACTACAGAAACAAAATAAATGCCAGTTTCGTGCAATTTTGCATAGCACGTATACAACAAAGAAGTGTTTAATACCATCTGGGTGCATAAATTTAACTAATCTTTGATCTATAAGTTTTATTCAAGTCCAGTTTGATATAAAGTATCATAATGCGACCTGTGTGGCACAGATACAATAGCAGATCTATTAATAATAAAGAAATCCACTCTCGAATCTAATAACAGAAACATTTGTTGCTTTGGGAGGTCTACAAAATAAATTTGTTGTTGAATTGAGGTTAAGATAGTGGTCAAATAGATTTGTTTAAGACTTGTTCTTATATGACAGGGCAAATTAGAGAAATACCGAAAAAATGCTTAACGTTTCTTTGAAAGTAGACAATCATTGTTATCGAATATAACTGGTTTGATTTTATTATGGTTACAATACTTACTCATGTTATGTTCAGGTGAGAATGTGCTCTTGAAGAACCTACAAATTAAGGTCATCCAGCATAGCTATTGAATATTGGGCACTATAACGTTGTGTTTATAAAAAAGCAATATACTGAGTTCAATGTTTTCCAGTGGATTTTTTTGGAAATACTGCTTAAAAGTATGTGACCCTTTTAATGCTATAATATTAACTATTCTGCTATCTAATATTCATAATTTAACAATTTTCAATACTAAGTGGCACGCGATATTGGTCCAAAGTTTTTAAAATGAAATTCAGAGAAGCTTATAAATGTCATCCATGATCCAGAGAATACACCAACAAAATTTAAAAAAATAATTCATATGAAAACATAGTGAAACTGTGCAAAATTATTCATCTAGAGACAAATCGCGATTTTGTGGTCAAAAAAATTGAGACCTTGGGAATATCATTCGGAAAGGAGATAAAGAGGGTGGAGGAGCTAAAAAGAAGTGGTTTCTACGATGACGACATTACCGTACGGTCGTCATAGTGTTATGATTTAGACGTAAAGAGCTGGGTAAACCCAGAAATAAAACAGTATTCCAAGAGCTATATGTATGGTATAAAGAAACTCGCAATGAGGCTATATACAATCAGTATAAAGGTAAAAGAAAAAATATAGAAATTTCATATTTCTATACAAAAAAGTTGTAAATGAAAGCAAAATAATATGTTCTATAAATGAAACAAAAACTGCTTGGAGTATTTTTAACAGGTACACAAACAGGACTGGGTCTCAGAAGCCTATTGCTCTGAAGGCTGGGAAAGGTGAATTAGTGGGGGATCCTGTGGAAACTGCAAGCATGTTTCTAGAGAGATTTAACACCCCTTTCTCTGCCCCCATACCTGATCCAACCACACCCCGTAATCTGACAAATGACACTCCCACAATCTTTTTATTTCCCACAGACCACCAAGAAGTGCTAAAATAAAAAAAAACTACCAAATAAATATTGTAGTGGTATTGATGAAATCCCTATTGCAATTCTAAAACATGCAAATCATAACATAGCAGCCCCTTTGGCTCACATCATAAACACTTGCTTTGACTGTGGTACCTTCCCATCCAGTTTAAAAGAGGCAAAAGTTGTGCCAATACGCAGAAAAGGAGATGAGCAAGATCCAAAAATTTTAGACCTATCTCTTTACTCCCTTCCACCTTAAAACTTTTCGAAAGAGTCATCTATACCCGATTAATGAATTTTCTGCTTTCACACAATATTCTCTCCAAAAACCAGTTTGGCTTTAGGCCCAAACACTCAACCCAGCAGGCTGTTTTTAAAGTGATATCCTACATAGTGGAAAATATCGACAAAAATGAGAAAGTAGCACGTTTATCCATCCTCCAAAAATATGGGATTAGAGGAAACTGCCTTAAACTGATAGCTTCATATCTGGATAGTCGAAAACGGTATGTATGCATTTCAGCAAATGGGGAGGTTCATTATTCGACAGCATCCTTATCGAACAAGGTGTGCCACAGGGAAGCATTTTGGGACCAGTTTTGTTTGTCTTATATGTAAATGGCCTAAGTGCGAAATTCTGGTTCGACTCTGTCTGCCATTTTGCAGATGATACTTTCATTGTGCTCTCAGGTGACTCTGCTGGAAGTCTCTCCAATGAATGTTCTCGGGTGGTCTCAGAGATGCAGAGTTCGTGTGATTCGTATGCATTAAAGCTAAATGCGGAAAAAACAGGCCTGATCACCTTTAGGAAAATATCTATCCAAACTAAATCGCTCTACGTAAAATGCAACCACAAATCCATACCTGAAATGTACTAAATTTCTCCGTATTCACACCGACTCTGCCTTGATATTCTCTTTTCAGACAGACATTCTTGTTAGAGGGTTGAACAGTTTTTGTGCATTATTGAGACGTCTTCGAAGTGAGCTTACAGTAAACAGGCTGAAACAAATTTATTTCTCATGAGTTCAATCCCTTATATCATAATATAGTATAACGTTGTGGGGATATTCAGTGGGAGCTCAGTCAGTTTTTATTGCACAGAAACGCATTGTAAGATGCATGTTAAGGCTTACTCCATGCACCTCATGTAGGGAGCACTTTGTTAATCTGGGTTTTCTTACCACACCAGCCTTGTACATTCTTACCCTGGTAACTTTTGTAAAGAAAAACCCTGATGTATTTCAAACAAATGCCGAGCATTATGCAGAGGGCATGTCGGTTGTGACTAGGGGTAGGAGTGACCTCAGTGTTTCCTTGCACCACTCAACCTTTTACCAGAGAGCGCCATCCTTTGTAGCAATCAAAGCCTTTAACGCTTTACCCCCTATTATAAGGCGAGAGCCCAGCTTTAAAAGAGACACTACCAGGTACCTATTGGGAAGGTGCATCTACAGTTTAATCCAAATTTGAACATGTTGTAATGTCTTAATGAATGTGTATTCTTGTATTTTATCTTGTATTTTTATTCTTTGTATAATTTTTAATACCTACTTTAGTTTTAGTTTGGTTTGGAAACCTCTCAGGCAAAATTATCATTTTTTGGTGACGTTGCTATGTCTGTAATAAGATTTGAAAGCAATAAATAAATTTCAATTTGAATTCGAAAAGAATAGAAAAATATTGAAACACACAAGCAAGCTTACGCAATATTTTTTTACTAAAACTATACATGTCCCATACCTACTTTGTGTTCTATGTTTTTCATCTCTGAATAATTTCAACTTGAAACTCTATCTGTTTAACTATCATTAAAATAACTCATATGAGCAAAATTGATAATAGATTACTTATGCCCATTTTCTTAAAGTATGGATAACTATTCTTCAGATATTTCCTATGACAACGATAGTTAATACAATGGCAACCATAGTAATTATTCTAGGAATAAAGTTATTGGGGCTCTATTTGTCTAATATGCGGATAGCTAACTTTACATAAACTACTTTTGTCGAAGCCATGCTTATTGCTGGCTGTATGTAGAATTTTGAATTTAGCTGCATTTTGGCCAAATGCATTTTCCGAAACGTTCATAGCTCTGGAGAATCTATAATTAAAGATCTGTTATGTTCACCAAGCAAACTCCTAAATTTAACACTTTTTTTACCATATCGATAGAAAATTAAATTGGTGGATTATCGAGATGCATTTTGCAATGCTCAAGCCAGTAAGTGGCATACAAACACGCATAGATAGCAAAATAAAAATAAATTCCAGAACAAAAGAGCAAACCTATGGAAATAATAATACAAATCAAAATTAGTGTCATCGACAATAGAACGATCGTTATCTGCAAAATAAATTTACTATTTGGCTTCTTAAATTGCTTTTAATGTAGATTAAAATAAAAAAAAAACATGATTGCTTGACTCATATTTCATTTACTTCCCCCACGTTGATCTTGCGTACTAGTATAAACGAAAACTTTACCGTAATAATTAATAGTGACAAATGCTGCACCAAAGAACGATTTGCCTAGGTAATTTTCTCCTACTTTACTGTTCAGTACTCGATAATTGAGATTTAAACAAAATATCGCGTACAAAAGCGACCATATGTGTAGGTGAGGCCACAAGATTAATTTATTCTAAAATAAAACCGTATTTTAGTATTCAAGATACAGGTTCAAGGTTGGAATCAGGACCGGCATATTAATTTGTAGGAAGAAGTATATAACGTATATATAGAGCTTCTTAAATGTAGCAAAAATAATATTCAAAAATGTAGCATTTGATTCTAAATAATTCTATATGTTGATCCAAAAAAAACGAGATCGTTCGCTTACGTCATAAGCTATTCCAGCTTCAGGAAGCAAACAATTTAGCTTCAAGAATTCCAAGCAGCTTAAAAGTGAATGATTGTAACAGATATTCTAATATACTACCAAGGATATAAATTGTGTTTTAATCTTGAGAATATGGAAAGAATGGCGTAATAAACATGGAAGGACTGAAAAGTAAATGATCCCTATTTTTTCTACTATTCTCTCTTAGGCTTCAAGGCATTATACTATAATGCCTTATAAGCAATTATGTACCCTAAATTAATATTGCGGTACTGTCAGCACACCTGGCCCGTTTTTGGGAAATATCCAGTAAATTAAAACCAATATTATTGATATATAGGGCGAATTTAAATATTAATGACAATGTGGATGGACAATGATAAATATGCAAGACAATAGTTATTTGTTTTACTAGGCACTAGGCAGCAAAATAGTAGATTGATTTCTGCGGCAGATAGGTCATAGCCGAGCGTAGCGATGCTAGGAATTCAGCTAAGGCAGTCAATCTACTCTACTTTGCTGCCGAGTTGAACATATAATTTTTTCTCCGATTGTTTATAATAATATATGTACTTGCAAATTAATTATTACAATTTTCACAATCTTTTTGTTTTTCCTGTAGTGATAAATTAAATCAAAATTTGATCGAAATCGCAATTGTTGTAACGGTTACTATGAAAATGTATATGTCCATAATAATTATAGTTTGACAACTTATAAAATTTCTGCCAGTTGCGTGGAAAATTATTGGTGTTCCCATGGAGATCAATCATTTTGCTGCCTAGGCAGGCAAGTCCTTACTTTGCTGCCTAGGCAGGAAAAGTAATCATTTCTGAAAAGAAAATTCGGCTAATACCAACCGAAATAGGCTAAAATTTTGTCACCGTTCCAAATTGATAAAACGAACAAAATTTATATTCTCCAAGGTCTCTTTTAGGGTTCAGAATCGGCAGGATAAAGAAAAACTCTTTTAACTTCTTAGATTGTAACAGATATGCACCTAAATTGGATTTTGTCGTATTTACAAAATAGAAACGCATCAATTATTCTAAGCGGTGCGTGGCCACATTATGCATGCATCCAACTCTTTTACCAGATTGATTTTGATGGTTGGTTGATCATTCAAGAATCTTGATAATTTAAAGTCTAACCATGAAAACTAAGCTATTTTAAAAATTAAAATACTGATTAAGAAAACGACAATTCTTGATCGCAAATAAAATATGTACTGGCATGGAGAAATAAAAATCAAAAAGAAAAATAGGCACACTCTGAAATTTGAGAGGAAAATATAAAGAAGCATTTGTAAAATTATAATATAAAATTTCTACGGATTTACGTGACTTAATTTTTTTAATTAAAATCTGCTGATTATATTGTCATATTTTCACACACTATAACGTCACAAATTGTCATGCAAAGTAAAAAAGCCGGAGTTTGATTCAAATGCAATAGATATGGTATCTGGTGATTAAGGAATTGCTAGTATTACTTTTTCTGTACATATGCATTAGGTTCGCTTTTTTACTTTTGAGATTTTCCTCCATGTATTTTAAAGCTATTATTATTTTTATTTTATATTTTCCTAATATTTTGCCTACTCTTCATCAAATTTTAATATTTGTCCCCTATAAGTCTTGACAGGCATGCAATAGAATATTGATTGACCACATTTCACTATCCATTATGAAATCATGTAAAAATATCTCAAATAAATATTTTTTCTCCGATTGAGAGCAAATATTAATTTTGCAGACACATATCAATCAGCAAAGTATTACTTTTCCTATCTTGGCAGCAAAGTAAGTACTTTCCTGCCTAGGCACCAAATGATTAGTTTCCATGGGAATAAAACGTTTGACATAAGTTTTCAAACTATAATTATTATGGACATTATAAACAATCGGAGAAAAAACTATATGTTCAACGCGGCAGCAAAGTAGATTGACTGCCTTAGCTGAATTCCTAGCCTCGCTACGCTCGGCTATGAACTATCAGCCGCGGCAGTCAATCTACTACCTTGCTGCCTAGTAAAACAAATAACTATTATCGGCCATAAATTTTTAAAATATTTATTTCCGTCTACATAAAAAATAAATATAAAAATAATATTATCACATGTTGATAGAATTTCTGTACTTTTCATGTTTTTAAGACTTAGTCTATTAAAGCTTTATATTTATTTTCATACATTTCAGAAAATAATTTGTTATCATCCTATCCTTAAGTTTCAGAAAGTTTTAGCACTTTTTTAGTATTTTTTTCCATTATGTAGCTTATAAATAAATAAGTGAAACAATGTAATACATAATTAATCCCACGAGGATTATTTGAACATTACAATAGTTTTTTTGTGAAAAATATTAAATGAATAAGAGTGGTTGGTTTCAAGAAAACAAATATTTAAACAATACATTAGTCTTATTAAAATTATTTTCAGTAACACAGAACACATAGATGGGACAAGCAAACTTAAATACACAAATACAATGTAAATACATAGTCAGGTAATTTATTAAGTAGATAGGTACCTCGATAGCTACCTAATAATGTCAGTCGTGGTAGACAGTTTCTGTTAAATCTCTATTTAAAAGTACTTACTTAAGAAATGAAGACGGTTGCTTTTACTGAAAAAAAAAATGGAATGCTATTGATGATTGCTTTTGTAATGCAACGTTAAACCAAGAGAGTAGAACCAAAACCTGGAGCGTAAACAAAAATTTAAAAACAAAAAGATGAAAACAAAACAACCCCGACGCCCATCCTCTAATTTTTAGAGGTAAGTGGCTTTCGTTTAACGTAGGTATGTTGCAATATGTCTCGATTTAATTCCCAGGGGGAGCCATGGCCTCCCTAGCCTCCCCCTGTCTACGCCCATGGACGCAATTGTAGATATTGTTCTGCAGTCAATCCCCAGTTGATGACCGAAGAACACACACAAGGACCACAAAAAGTGAACGTTTGAACAGGTATCATAAGCCATAACATTACCGAACCATTTTTCATTGATGGAAAACTTACGTCAGACCTATACTTGGGGTTATTGCATGAGCATGTTATCCCACAAATAGCAATCTTCTATCCAATCCGAAGACATATCTGGTTTCAACAGTCAATTTTTGGGCCAAGCATTGCCAAATCGGTGGATGGTTGGATGGTAAGTGGTCCGCTAGGTCCCTGGACCTCACCCCTTTGGACTTTTATTTGTAGGGGGACTTAAAACGTAAAGTTTATAAGTATATACCGCATAATACTGATCAATTAAAAACTAAAATTAAAAATCAAATACGCGAACTTCGTTGGGATATTTTTGATAACGTGTTATGAGAATTTAGGGACAGGCTTGGATATTGTCTAGCTTTTAATTATAATCTGGTAAAGTTACGTCATCTAATTCTTATTCGTTTTATATTCTTTGTGTTCGTGATCAAAACTGGTTAAATAGTGTATTTTTGAATTTGTTTTTATGGTCCTGTTAGGATCTTAAATAACATTAATAAGTGTTCCATTAAAAAAAAAACTAAATTGATATAATTATGTCATTTTGACAGATAAACACATAAAACCATATTACACCACTGAAATTGACTCGAAAATATTTATTAATATTCTTAAAGCATACGGAATCTTCCATTTAAAATAGTAATGTTATAAAGTTAATAATATTTTTTTGACTCTCTCTATATACTTTCAAAAACGAAATTATATTTATCTAATCCATTTTTTTAAATTAGGAATATTTTCGTGGAAAAATTACAAAAGCTCAAGAGTCTCCCGTTGATGAGTGGACAGCGGCAGGGAACTCTGTACCAGTGCGAATGTCCCGACCGAGCCTCATCACTTGACAAAGAAATAGGAGTTGCAGAGACAGCTAGAAAAAGCATGAATCATCCTAATGAGGTTATACAGGAACATGTCGACAAATGTGCGTCGAGCTGGCCTCAGCAAGATTGTTCCCAGAAACGAAAGGCTTTTTATTGGCAATTCAAGATCAGGTAGTTCGGGTTAGTTGGGCTAGAAACTATCTGAAATATATCGTCAAAGATCTCCAAATATAGGCAATAAATGCAGGTATGGATGCAAAACAACGGAGTCCATTCAACACATTACTGCTGCAGGTTGTCAGCTTTTGTCTGCAACGGAACGCAAGGAGAGGCATGATAATATTGACAAGATCATTCATCAGGACCCAGCAAGCATTCCAGGACTTCTCACCCAGAATCGGGATCCTTATTACAAATATAAACCTCAAATAGTTCTAAAAAACTGTGGCTTCCGACTCCACTGAGATCGTACAATCTTAATTAATCAGACGGTGATGCAAAATAGACCATTTATTACCCTAGTAAATAAATCGTCGAAAGTTGCAATCTTTGCGGAAATATCAGTACGCAATGCCGAAAATCTGCTCGAAAGAACGCTGAAAAGATTTCCAAGTACTGAGAGTTGAAAGCCAGTGTGAAGAAGCAATGGCAGTTGAATCACGTCAAACAGTACCAATAATAACTTCATCAACTGGAGTTGTGGATCGCGAAGTTTGGGCTGAGAAAAAAGCTGTAGAAGCTTATTCAGAAAGCTGTCATCCTTTCAACGACGAGAATTTTTCGGAAGTTCCTCGGAAGCATCCAAAATTGGAAATATCAGAAGTGTCATCCCAAAGGAATCCATAACACGGAAAGTCTAGTAGAACTTATTTTTCTTAACCGAATTTTTCCCCCTTAGAGGGAGCGCGAATGTCGAAAGGTATCTAAATTGCATAATTATTTATTTATCATCGACATAATATGTCAAGTAGTTTGTTTATGCTAACTACACAAAATACTAGATTTTATTCCACAAATTACAATCCGGTTTAAAATTTTATAGCGTAAATTAATTTACATTATAAAATTCATTTCTGAATACAATTTTTTTCACTTTTGTTTTCAATCTGCTTGCTCAACATGTTCTGACATTTAAAGGCAAGCTGTTGAATATTTTAATTTCTAGAAATTCTAGCCTATCCTGACATCGCTGAAGTCTGCAAAAGGGTGCCGCAATATCATGGAAAACCCTATTCCTAAATATGCGCGCTGTGAGCAGAATCCTATACCTATTGATAAATGCATTCCGTCATCAAGCAAAACTTATGCTTCAGCCAAGCTAAAGCATGAACCGAAAATAAACAGAAATTGAATGATAAGTTCTACATTGCTTATTAATAATATAATTTTATAGGCATTCTTTTAATTTTTGTTACTAACCAAATCTAACTCAACATGTTTGCAATATTCCAGACTTTTTACATACTGGAAATAGATGTAAATATACAATACCATCCTTAGGTAGTTCTTGTAATATGGCAGTGGATTCTTATCCATAAGGAAATAATTTTTAATCATATATCCTATAAATTAAGATAAAATAGTGCTTTTACGAATTTGCTTTATTAAATAAATGGAAATGCAAATAGTTCAAATGAAAGTAAACACATAATATAATCATTAAACCTTAGTTAGGGGTAGTTAAATATGTTGGACAAAAAGAAATCCAACTTTTAGCTATAGCTGAGTCTCACCAGCGATAACGGTCGAGACGTCACTGACCGACTGAGACATGTTGATTCCGTGCAAATTTATTGATATGTAGGTCCCTCATTATTACTTTATTGGATGCACAGGGAAGATTTCTGAAATGTTATTGCCCGTCCCATTTTTCAAATAAATGAATCCAGATACTTTTTAAGTATGTTTCAAATTTTGAGGATATTAGGCTAACTCCATTCCTGTATATTTCACGTGCTATATACCTGTTTATTCGTTTGCGGGCTTGTGCCTAAGTAAGCCTATCTTTGACTTGTCTCAATAATGTTTCTGAGGCCTTTATAGACAACTACATGTAGAATTCCGATTTTTTTAGGTGTGGTATGCATATTGAAAACATCTTAATTTCTCCTCGAAGAGATTATAACGCATATTACTGTTTTGTAGGTGTTCAACTGGCGCCTTTAAAATGATGAAATGGAAGACAGTAGATTTATGTTTACAGCTTTTACCTAAAAATTGACTAATATATCTAGAAAATTACTGTTTATTTTAATACATTTGCGAGAAACTTGATATTCCTGTCCCGCTTGTGTTTTGGAAATCACATAAATAAATAACCATGAGAGTTGATGATTTTTAAAGAATAATATTTTTATATGGTGATTATGAAGAGGATAGTCAATGAGACCATATTATAGTGAAATTTGCTTAGGTCCATATTTTGGACATTTTGAGTTTGTGGTATTGATTATGGTGGTGAGTCAGAACTATTACTTATGGTTCACCTACATGACTCAAATCGTAGCAATAATCTCGCTTATTCGGCGAAAGGTTTTCCATGTCATTGATAGTGACCAAATATCCCATTAAAAAGTGATTTGGGGCCCAAGATTTATAATAGCTTCTATTGGATTTGAAATAGGAAAAACGGCATTTATAAATAAAACCACTATATAAATTTAATACAAGCGGAGAGCTGTTTTATTAGGCATATTATACAGCTTGTATCTTAAGACCAAAAATATAATTTTTTACATCCGAGATCATTATGATGCAATTTTGTTTAAGTACGAAGTTATTTTCTGAATCTTACTTTTATTTTCTTCTTTTTGCACTTGTATATTATAGCTCCTCTGCGTCAAGCTGACTTATACGATATTTTAAACATGCCTGATCTGTCTGACTATTTGTTAAAAAATCCATCAATAGTGTATTTGGTGCAAGTATTAGCATGGAGAGACAAAAGTGCATAACATTTAGGTAGTTCTATAGCAGTGTGCTCTTGGTGTCAACCTTATCCTAATACCTATTACAAGAACATTATTAATGTTCAGTTCAACAGACTGTCGAATATGCAAATATTGTAAATAGAACTATGTTTTGTAAATGCATTCACAATGGAGTGGTTCGGTTTTCATACAAATGATATTTAGTAGATGTGAATAAACCAAAAGGCTTGTCTAAATTTCTTTAAATAGCAATGTCGCTATCTTAATTTTACGCCCATGTCTACATTTTCACTATTTTAATGGGACATATTTGTCAGCCTTCTTTAGATATTCTAAATCGATAATCCATTCCTCAGAAATTAACTTGCTACAGAACTTCATTCAGTTTGTGGTGAAGTATACATATACTGATCTCTGCATCTTGCAGTTGATGGACAGATCTCAGGCACATTCACCAGAAACGCGGGTGTACCTCAGGGCGCAATACTTTCACCACCTCTGTTCCTCAGATATATTAATGACCTTCTACCGAAACCAATAATCCTGTTTACAGGTTTGCAGATGATAGTACCATTGTCTTCCAATTTTTCCGTACCAGCGACTGAGACGTATCACCGCAGACATGAGCAGATTACGGTTGTATTCACAAAAAAAGTGTACAAGAATAGGCTCCTTTTCAATTTTTCAAAAATAATTTTATTCAAAAGACCTTGACATATTAAGTTGATATCAGCTTTTTCTGAGAAGTCTAAATCAGTGAAAATAAATAAGAAAGTGCCGCTGGAACATTGTAAAGGCGTGACGTCATAAGATATGAAGGTCGCGTTGGGATATACAGTGTGTCCGCGGATGGAGGGCCCAAGAGGAAATAATTCTTTATTTCTCATTTTACGACAAAAAGTCATTCTTTATAAAAAGTTCAGTTTCCAATTTAAAAATTTTTAATCAGATGAACCGGGTGGCCAACTAAGAATGGCACTCGGCTATATCTTAAAAGTAATTGCCGTAAAGACTTACTGTAAAAAAAAATATGAATAAAGCGACCAAGAGAAAATACTCGAAATTATTTTTAAGTTTCCATAATGACCAGCAGGGGGCGTTATATCCATCTTAAATTTTAAAACCCGTTTTTTCCAAAATTTTCTTAAATTAAAGATAGTAGAATGCATTGCCATTTTAAAGCCGAAATAAATTCGATTCTATTTTGTTAATCACTTTTTGCTCTCTCCCTTTAAGGAAAATTGTGGGGGGTGTTCGACATTTTCGGAAATTAATGTCAATAACTTCAAAATGGCTGAACGGATCTTAATAAGCTTAGAGTCGTTGAAAAGGGTTTTCATTAAGCTATCAACTGTACCTTGAATAAGGTGATTGCGATTTCATACCTGGCCGCTATAGGGCGTTTTCTGACATAACCGTAAATAAATCAGTTTTTCTCAAAAAATTTTAATGCAACGATACTACTTTTTTAAAACAAAAGACAGCCAAATGAGTGCCTAATACGTTTAATATGTTTATGGATAGGTGAAAACTCTATCAGTGGTAAATTTATTAGGTTAGCGGAAAAGTGTGTGGAGGTAGGAGGTAGCTATGTAGAATAATTTTAAATATTCGAATCTCCATTTCAAAATTTGTATTTAGACTTTATGTTATGTTATAGTTATACACAACTTGTTTCATAACATTTTTGATAAAAGTAATAAATAATAGTACTTCTCTCTTGAGGCATTTTCTATTTTTACTTAATTTAAATGCGAATATGTCGAAAACTATTACATTTAGGTATAGGATATGTTATAGAAAAAATATTCAGAATTCTTAGGAGATCTCAAGAATTAACAATATATAGGGCGTTTCATTTAAAAAAATATAACTTTAACCTGTCACTCATTTCTGCAACACCTTGTATATATATAAATGTATCCTGCAAATAGCTTACATTATTCTGCACAACTTTTGTATTTAACATTTTTGTCTAATGCGAAAAGCAAAAAAGTTAAGAGGGGGGGACATTATAAATGATCACCGTGTACATCTGATTGAAAATTTTTATATTGTAAATTGATTTTCTCGACAAGCTGAACTTTTTATAAAGAATGGCTTTTTGTCGTAAAATGAAAAATAAAGAATTTTTTCCTCTTGTGCACTCCATCCGCGGACACACTGTATATTTATCTATGACAGTGACAGAAACGCCACCATTCTCGCGGCGCGGTGGCGTGAGTCGCGGCCTAGCAACAGAACGTGATCCCATTTTATTACGTCACATCCCGATCGAGACGCCCCGCCCTTCGAATCTGCATATTTAAACACTTATATTTCAAGAAACGCTTAACGGATTTATTTAAAATTTTGAATATGGCTTATTTTTATGAAGTATTTTGGATAGGAAATAGAAATTTGATTTTTTTTTCCTTTTTGAAATGAGTCTATTAGCATGAGAGGTAAGTTTTGTCATATTTGCGTAAACATGGCTTGTCAAAATGATTGTTTAGTGAAGGTTTTCACACGTCAAGTAGCCGTATTCGATTGAGACTGGAGATCAGTTCAAAATGAACTGAAACTGAACTGATATTTGTGTTCAGTGAACCAAGGTCAAATGAAATTATGAAAACAATTAAGAAAAAGCCGATTGACAATTGACATTTAAATGAAATATTTTACCTGAACTACTGAACCGATCTAAGTGATCCCGCGGTCCATTTTCGGTTCATTTACAGGTGAGCTGGATCCCTTTTTAGGTAGTGGGGGCAAAGTGATATTTTTACAACCAAACACGAATTAATTCAATAAAGTTCAGTTAGATCGATCTGAATCGATCCAAAGTAGTGAATCGAATACGGAATTCTTGGTTAGTTTGGGTTAACCCAAACTAACCATAACTAACCCTAATTAAAAAAAGAAAACAAACATAACATAAAAAAATCTCTACTCCGCCAGTAAATTTGCAATCCCTAAGGACACTAGAATGTGCCTGCATAAATTTTTTTCCATATAATCCAAAAATAGCAGAAAACCGTATAAGCAATAATTACCTTATATCCTAATAATATTTTAATATTTCAACAATTGTCCAGTCCACAATGCCATTGCTGTAACCCACTGGTTTCAAACCCATGATGTGAAAGTGCTACCGTGGGCCGCTTTTAGTCCCGATATCAATCCAATCGAAAATATTTGGGGTATAATTATAAAAAAATATATTCCTAATCGAAATTTTAGGCTACAAAATTAAGACGATTTATGGGAAATAATACATGTGTGCTGGGAAGAGCTTGATCCAAATATTGTATCAAATATAATACCTAATTTGATAAAATATTATTTTTTTTGAAGGATTCTTGTTAAATGTTTTTTGTTTCTATTATAATTTTTAGAAAACTGTTAAGTTACACTTATCAAAAAAAATTGGTATTCTATTGAACTAACGCTCGACGCCAATGCTTTGCATTTTTAATATCCTTTAACATGCAATAAGTCGGTTTTATGCAAGTATGATTAAGATTTACTCGCATTCTAATTCTTGTACGCTTTTGTTTATGAATACGACAGTACAACAATTAATCAAGGTCTGGAGAAAGTTCGAACTTGAGACGATAGAGATTTGGTCCAGTTCAATCCAGCAAAAACCCAAAAAAGCCAATACAGCGGGCCCTAATATCATTATGGTAAGATCGACCATTCTGGGTCTCGGTCATGACCACGACCACTTGCTAACGTCGCAAAATCAGAATCCAGAAGCTTGGTGTACTATTTCGCAACAAAAAACTGTACACACCTCAGCATATGCACCCGAAAGCTGCCGGAGTTGACCCGAGATCTTGATAGCCTAGAACACCGCAGACATGTAGGCGATATCTCCTTGTTTTGCAGATAGTTTCACGGCAGATGTTTCCACGGTTTGAACCGCCCCTTCCCGCCTCCAGCAACGTCTGTCAGACAGTCACGACAGACCGTAAGAGCGCACCCGTCGTACAACTGGAAACTACTAGAGCATCGCTTTACAAGGATTCCTGCATCACTGTGGAACTCACTCCCAGGACATCATTGCCCCCCTAATTGCAACCTATTCAAGAACAGTGTCAATCAACATCTTCGCACTCATACCGCTCGTCGACTGCCATAGGATCTCCGTTTAGTATGTATGCCACTGCATACATTGAGCTGCACCGGAGATTTTCTATTTCGTTTTTGCTTCCTAAACAGCAAATCGATCGTCACTGGAGCTGTACTAGTTAACTATGTATGAGAACGACAAATTTTGTATTTACAAAATAAGTGAACATTTATTCAGTGTTTGCTCTTTCATTAAATCCTAAGAAAATTTAGATAATGTTCATTATCGATTCATATTTCGATGGAGACGGCAAAAATGCTGTAAATATACGCTCCTTCTATAAATAAACACGGGAAGGTATTGTCTCAGACCGATGGTTATCTTAATTGTACGAATTCCTTTATAGAGATAAATTTAGAGAAGCGCGAGCTTATGTCACTCGGCTTGATTTTATAATTTGATCGTTGGCACGCTGGCAAGCGGCTAGAGTCAGATTGATGATGTGTAATAAATTTTGTTGAAATATATTTTTCTATTAAACTTTGACATGGTCAGTATGAAAATTATCGACGCAATCTTTTGAATTTGAATATATACATTGCGACACTAAATAGTTTCCGGTAGGGATCTGAGGCATGCTAGTGGAATATTTACCCATAAAGTTCAAAAGCAGATCTTTACAGAAGATCGATATCTTTATAAATTCTGATTGTTTGCTCATTTAGTTATTTAGTGGTTTTAATGTTAAGTGTACCTTGGCAAAAGCCTCTGTCTACATGAGATATGAATGTTGCAGCCATTCAATAATCTAGGCAACTAATAATTGTCAAGTTCTGTATCAAAACATACCTCGAAACAAATCATATTAGCCTCGGGTGAGAATATCTTCCCTTAAATACCTAAAGACAAAGTCATTTATTTCATATGAATTTAATTGGTAGCACAAATTATTTTCATTTAAAAAGTTATTTCATTAAAGTTTCCGGTGGCGGTCTTACGACTGAACGACCACATATTAGTATAATTTTCTTAGCGCCACTTGGAAATAAAATAAACTAGGTTGGTAATACTCATGCCCTTAACAATATAACCATTTAAATACTTAAAAGAAGGTACTTAAAATACTTAAGTCTAATTTTCCTATTATTTTTTATAATTGGCCCTTGCCAGGCATGTATATTGTATAAAGGCTGATAAGTAAAATGTTGCAGTAAAACTTCCTTTCCTTTGTTGAACGATGCGTATAGAATTCTTGGTGGTCTATAATTGTTCATTTAATACTGATGGAATATATAGAGGGTGTTTCAAAAACATGTGGTATCGCCGGTTCCGGTGGGATGAACCTTACCCAAATTCCTTAGACAAATAGTTTCTAATCAAAAATAGTCCACGGATGCTTTGTTGCAAAGATAAAGGGTGTTAACATTTTATTATTCAGTTTTTAAAAAATTTCGACAATTTACAATTATATTTTCTATAAACAGATCGAATGCTGAGGTATGGGAGCCGCAATAACCAGTGTTATAGCTAAGCAACTAGTCCTAGGATTTTTAGAAATTTTGGAGGACAATACAATGAAAAACTCTGACATACCAGTTTTTTTTTTCAGATAGGTCGATGACGGTATTTTGGTCATTCCCAAAAATAAATGTGAATATACCCCGAACACAAAAGCTACTATCCAAAATAAAATCAAAAAAGAATAAGAAGGTACTAAGTGTTGATTTTTTAGAACATGCTAACGATAAAATAGAATCGTAATAATAATTATCCCATAAAAATCGAAAATGATAGTTTTGAAAAAAGAACCTATAAAAAACGAATATCAAAAGATAAACAATTTCCTCTTTATGCATATATTCCAAGATTATCAGAAAACCTTCAAAGTGTATTTGAACTTATAATATGACTGTCACTCACAAGTGACACAATCTTTTGAAATTCAATTTTAGCATATAAAAATAAAAAATTCCAAAAGATAAAAAACCATGTATTATATAAAATTCCCCATAAAAATTGCGGCGAAGCATACATTGGCCAAGCGAACCAATATTTAAAAAACATAATATATGAACATAAAATTGACACAAAAAATAAAACAGCTTTATCAATACATAGTATTGAAAAACAGCATAGTTTTGATTCCAAAAACGGAAAAAACTTACAAAAAGACGGGAAATATAAAAAATAAAGCTGCGTAAATGCCAAAACAGATACAGAGCCAGAACAATACAGCAGAATATATTACATCATAAAATAAAAGGAACAAAAACCCAAAAAAAAATACTGGAATTTTCTAGGAGAATCAAAGTTTCATCCCAGGATTTGACCCCTTAAACCTCCAAACATTCCGTTCTCGGTTTTACTCTGCCGGATGCAAAATACCTAATTTATTAGTTACTTTTAAAATATATTCATTGTACTCTATCAGCGTACCATATACCTTGAATTTCTTTGATTTGTTGAGGTGCAAGTATTCAGACTTTGTGTTAGAAGTTAGGTTATTTCATGCGTAGTACCAATTAGTGTTTTTGTCTCTAAATTGCAGTCTGAGGCTATCAAGGCCGTATTTAGGGGGGTGTTCAAACACCCCCGAAACTCTCCGATATTCAGATAATTTTATTATCTAAAACAGGGATCGCCAAAACATCCACCGCGATGTAAACTAGACGTTACCCGGACCACATCGTAGGGCTTCAGAGTTGCGTGAGCATAACATTGTTGACAAACACATCCGTTGTTTGATGTTTACATTTATATTTTGACATTTTCACTTCATGCACTGCCCTCCGCTCGCTCCGGGCGCAACCAAACAAAACTAACCCAAATTTAAAAAGAGAAACATGCATAACCTTAAAAAACGTCGATGGGAATGACCACTGCGCTACAAGACTAGTGAAAAGCAATTCGCTAGACTATAAAGATATGAGGTTTGCCAACAATGTGATGCGCGCGCAACTCTTAAGCCCTGTAATGTGGACCAGCCAACATCTTGTACGGTCGACCAGTCATTAGCGTAGATCTTTTGGGTAGCCTGCTGCTGGACTAAAATCAATTGAAAAAAAATTCGCACTTACCCGCGGCACGCTGTGTTATAGCTTATTACAATTTATTGTAATGCGCTTTCTAATACTACGGCCAAACCACTCCTTAGTAGGTCTACCCAAGGACACCTGCATTGTGCTTTGTGCTGCCTTCTTATATAATATATACTATATGTCGGTAGTAAGTAGTTGTTGTAAAATAATTCTTGCGAATATTCTAGTATCTTTGAGCTAAGGTAAGGTAATCAATGAAAGAATGAAAAGAAAAGCGAATCAATTAAAAGAAAAGCGAATTTCGCTTTTCTTTTAATTGATTACTAACCCAAACTAACTCAAAGATGCAAGAAAGCTAAGAATTAGAAATTTATGCGGAGGGAGTAAGGTTACAGGCAGCCTGCAAAATATATTCCCGTTGCAGAAATTGCCTGACGAGATTGCCAAAAACATGCGCTGTTTTAATGTTTACATTTGTAACGTTTGTATTAGAATGTATAATATTACACTTCACGCATGGCCCTCCGGTCGCTTCGCTCGCTACAGGGGCGCAATCAACAAAAACTAACCAAAGCTAACCCAAGACATGCAGAAAATGAAGAAAAAAATTACAAACATAACCTCAAGAAAATAAAAGAATACATCAACGGGAATCGAACCCGGGCGACATATTTCGGAGCACCGCCATGGCACCGTGCTCAATGGTGTAACTGTAACATAGGAAGTTTATAATCCTGTCTTTCTAGTATTTTTACCTGCCCTAACCATACAATTTTATTACAAAAGTGGATGTGGCAGCTTCTAAAAATAGTCATTAGTAGTGTAATTTTTTATTTATAACAGTATGAAGAATTTGCATGCATCCGTCAGCGCTCTGATTCTGACTTATACTCGGAATGATATTATAAATAGAATGACAATAAAAAGTGGCCGCCCGTCACATGGCAGATTCACGAAAATTCACTTTTTGGTGATATTTAGATATTTTCGGTAAAAATACCCGACAAAAAAACCTGGCTACGGCCCTTGATGCTATATTATTTAAATTTCTGATAAAAGTTAAGGAATAACGGAAACGTTAAAACTCCTCCTTTTTGTAACATGCAGTTCTAAACAAAATATACATTTCGACCACCAATTTGGTCTTCATCGGTTAACTACAATGAATAATATCAATCACATAAAGGGTTAATTAACATAATTATTTTTGGCTTGTCCATAGTTTCTAGTCAAAAGGTTAAAATTCCAAAACATTGTACAATATAACTAGCGACATGGGCGATGCTCAATTTTAAATAAAACATCTAAAGGTGTACGTACTTTACACATTTTCGACAAACCTATCGATGGGCAATTTTAATGCTACTATTCTGATATTAGTATTTTTTGACGCTAGCTAATTATTCAGTTTTTTTGCTTTTTTATTAATATTTAGAAATGCGTGGCTGTTTTTATCAATAAATTTATTTATTTCAATTACTGGGATATTTAGTTGATTAAATTATAATAAATTTTGCTTCTTGATCAGTTTTATCATTAATGGAATTTTGGAATTTCCTTTTTTTAAATATGTATATACCATTTCCAAGAACTCTTGTTTGTACTGGATGAGTTCAGTTTTAAGAATTTTAGTTTCCTCGAAATTAAAAATATACTTTTGTTGATATTGATTGTTGGTTAATACTGTTTTATTTTTTTATCGTACCTATGTCCATTTTGTTTGGGTTATTTAGGGTTAGATATTGATAGTTTCTGTTAGTTTGGGCTACTGGTGGTTTGTTTGGGTTAGCGTAAGTTTATTTTAATTTGCACTAGGGAATTCTTACAAGATATTTGATATATGGTATGTGTTTTTTTGTCTTGCTGGTGTTGCTTTTTAGTTTATTATAATATTGCTGTAATAAATTGTGTCCCTTATGACAAGCAGTTATATATCTGTTGACATAACGATTTTTATTTATATATGTACATCGATTAGGTACTAATAGTTCAAATCATTTCTGAAGGAATCTATGATCGCATACCAGAAATTAATTAAATACAAATTTTCACAAAACGGGAATGCTAAAATATGGAATTATAAATTGTTAGGTATTGTACTATTATTTATTGTTAGGTAAATTGTTTTTGATTAGTAACTAAATATACATACCTATACTTACAGTTTTGGATACTGGAAGGGGACGCTAAAGAGTTCGACGGTGAATTCGTAAACGAAAATTTGAATTTAAGCTACGCTGGCAAAAATAACTTATTTTTCAATCGTGGTGTACCAGGCTACACCAATCATAAAGTGAAACTAATGACAACGTTTGCTGCAAAAAGAAACGCAAAACAGCACATAATATAAAGGTATACTAAATTATGATATTTTCTCGGATGTTAAGGCACAACCGTGCATCAGTCCGATGGGAAAAAAGCCACGAATAATTATAGGCTATTACCGACTATACCGATTTTTAACCTTTTATATCTGATATTATTTTATTATGGTATGGACCACCAACATGGGGTTATATGGGAGACGCACTGAGTAGACTAACAAAGGATTTGGAAAAAATAATCTACGGTTTGCAGAACATTTAGTATCAAATTGTTCATGATAATGTAGGTGCAGAAAATTTAATAAACTTGTGGCTAAATTCATATTCTGATGTTCCTGACCTCGAATAAAAATTAAAATGGCTTTTATATATTTTATATGCTATATTTTTAATAATAATAATAATTATATTAATAATAGTAATAATAATATTAATAAGCATTATAAAAAGGCTTACGACTCTGTGCCTCATTAGCTACTAAAGATTCTTCAAATATATAAGACTGATGCTAATATTGTTAAAATTTTAAGGCATGCCATGGCATCTTGGCAAACGGAAAAATATCTTAAAGAAGCTGGGATGAAAGAGGTATATTTCAAGGAGGCGCCCTCGGCCCACTATGGTTCCGTATTGCGATGAAGCCTCTATCCCACCCGCTGAATTCTACTTCCTATGGATACAATATCAAAACAACAACGAAGCAGGTCAATCATTTGCTCTATATGGATGACCTAAAACTTATGGGAGCTATCGAAAACCAGCTGGAGCTAATGTTGGAGATTGTAGAACAATTCTCCATGGATATTGGAATGCAGTTTGGATTGGAAAAGTGCCGTACAGTGTAAGTATGTCCAGGTTACTTTGAACTTAGGGACCGCCAGAACATCGAGGCAATGAATTTTACAAGTACCTCGGAATAAAATAAACAATGCGCATAGCACATGGCGCAATAAAAGCTGAATTAACGGAAGAATTTACTAGAAGGATAAAACGTTTGGCAAAAACTTAATTTAACAGTAAAAATTTCTGCAAGCATATCAATACTTATGCCGTCTCAGTTCTTGGATACTGGTTTGGATTGATAGCTTGGACCGGCACTGGCATTGAAAATCTCCAGCGGAAAACAAGAACCTTACTTACAAGAGCACACAAACACCATCCGAGGAGCACAGTGGAGCAAACAACCTTGCCAAGACATCTAGGTGGAAGAGGACTAGCGGATCTACGTAAACAATTAGATCGGCAAATAAATAATTTGCGCAATTATTTGCATAGAAAAGCGAATTCCTCAGAAGTACATAGGGTAGTTTTAAACGTAGATGGCTATCCCAATAACAATATGGCTCTACACCACTGCTTTTAAAAGAACACCAGGTTCAAGACTGCCATCACACCGACCTTGAGAAAATATGAGTGTAGAAGGAAAAGCACCTTACATTGGAGGCATGCGAATGAGACTACCCAGGATCACGTCGACAATACAGCAATATAACTCGAACTATTGGTTAGTTTCAGGACAAATGTTTCCCGAAACCGAGGGCTTTCTGCTGGCTATTCAAGATCAAGTAATTTCCACCAGAAACCATCTCAAGTACATAATTGGAGATGCTTCGGTAGCGGATGATCGATGTCGATGCGGCTGTCAAACCACTGAAACCATTCAGCAAATTACAGGAGGATGCTAAACGTTCGCAGCAACATAATATAAAGCCAGGCACGATGCAGTTGCGACGATAATCCATAAGAAACTAGCAGACAAGCTGTTGCTGCTGCAGACGGAAAAGGTAAGTTACTTCAAATACACTCCCGAATCTGTTTTAGAAAGTAACAACCATAAGATCTACTGGGACGGCACTGTGCTTAAGGCGGCGACACACAATAGACCGAACATCATTCTCGTAGACAAGCGGGCCAATGAAACCCGCTGATCGGCATTGCCATACCCAACAACAACAATTTGCAGGTCAAGCACACCGAAAAGTTCGCCAAATATCGAGATTTACAAGAGAAAATCCGGCAACAATGGGGAATAGAGAGAGTAGATGGCTCTACACCACTTGCCAATCATTGTATCATCAACAGGACTGCCAAAGATTTTTTAAATAAACATCAAGGAACTCGGATTTAGCGAACATCTCTTCAAATTGATGCAGAAAGCAATACTTCTCGCAACAGCCCGTACCGTCCAAAATTTTGTAGGAAATCCGTAGATGCCACTAAGGACCCTATAACATGGAAAGGCTTCCCTCAGAGCTTAATCCTTTTGATATCCGGGATATCTAGGATAAGTGAATGTTCCCCTTAGCGGGAGTGCAAATGCCGTAAGGCTAAAATAATCATAATAATAGTAAATTCTTTATCGAAGCACAGCAATGTAGATGTAGTAGGACAGTTATAAATAATATATTACACTGATTACTAAAATGATAATTAGAAAGAGTAATATCAGAATGAGTATACGCATTGGAAAATAGCAAAAATTTAACTGAAGTCATTAAAGATCTATAAAATGTATGTTATTAAGTGTAAACCTAGAAGGCACAATTCTTTTTTGATCATTAAAAATGGCAGTTACACATAAGCCGTTGAAGTCATGATGGTGTATACATATCCAAAATATAATAAACGTCTACTGCTTATGTTAAATAGATCTATGTACCAGAGCATATATATTCAACTCAGTTAAAAGAAGAGTTAGGAGTCATGAACATCTCCACATCTCCAGTGCCTCTCTTACCTCTGTCCATATTCAGAATATACTCTCGATCAATACCACCGTCAATAATAAATGTGTCATTTTTTGTTAGTATAATTCTAGTATGAAGTATTTACAAATAGAAGCCGTGAATATATTTAGTATACTTATAATACTCTATGGCGTATAGTTTTGTCAATTTGAGGTTTTCTTGGCCATGATCATCAATAGCCTCTTGATTGAGATAATTGAAAGACTATGAATGCACTCCACCTGAGGATTCATATAATTCTATCAATATAAAAATTAAGGATTCCTTCATAAAATGCAATTTATAATGGCTTCAATATGTATGCAAACATGAACATTTGACCCTGTTTCTGCTACCTAAATATAAATATGCATTTTCTTTTCAGATACCTGCAGATTTTGCAGCATTTATGGGTTTCGATCAATGGTTTCGATAGAGTAGAGATTTTGTTGGTTAGTATCACCTGTATCTATAAATAATTTCAGTATCTTGTTGAAAATGATCTATAAAAGCTTTCGTCCAAATAGAATTAAAATAATTCTATTCTGTGCTACGAAAAAGTACTGATTGAATCAGGGGAAGCATAGTGAAGCATTTTTAAAAATCAGATGTGTAGAATTTTTGAAACAGATAAAAAAGGGATTGCAATGTTTTTCAACATTTTTTGCACGAACGTCTTTTTTAAAATCTTTGTTTATTATTATGCTTAGTTATATAGTACTTTTACCCGATTTACTGGCCATAAAATATTTTTACCGACAAATCGATGCGCATGGATTCCCGCATTCATATCGACTAGTTCCTTATTTAGTGCATCTGAGAATGACATATGAATATCCTTAATAACACTTTTATTTTTAGTGTCCTTGATGTCTTGTACTATACCTTGTTTTCTAGCTTCATTAATCGAAATAATTTGTCCTGTTTCAATATTCTGGACCTCGTGCTTGGTTAACAGTGCATAACCAGATAAGATTTCTATAGTCTTTGTGGTCACCGTATGAATGGTGTTTACAGTTTCAGTTAACGTTGTGACCGGTAGGCTTGTATCGTAACAAACAAAACTTGTAGGTTCTTTCACAATTAATAATCCTTTTTCTACTGGTTCAGTTAATGGGTAAAATGTAACAAATTTTATTCACTTATTTATATTTAGATCGATGTTTACGTTTGTACAATTTACAACATTAAATAGTCAATTTGTTTCATCGCTAGTATGCTGTACGGCGCTGCTTGATCTAGAATTACATGCGACAGCTCCAGAGACTTGCTAGAAAACTTGTCTGGAATTGTTTCCTGAAGCTCCAGCAAGTTCGAACGGATTCAAGTCACCATATCCAAAAATTTTGCCGGCAACAGTTTCTGAAGTGAAACTTCTTAACGCGCGCCGGGAGTAAAATTTGCAGGTCGCGAACACGGCGGGCGACATACGATGAGTGACACGACCTGGCGGAAGAATAATATGAGCATATTGTTATTGGGATGTTTTTGCTAGTTTACAAGATAAAAATATGAGTTTGCTCCATTACCTTGTCAATACATAAGCGAAACTTTTATGAAGAATAGTTTTTTTTTTCATTTAGGCTTTCCCTTTTTGTTAATTGAGTGTTATATTTAAAAAAACTATTTTTTAACCAAATCCTTTAAGATATGTATAAGGCTAGGACATATATTTATTGGGATAACTTTGTTAGTTTACAAGATAAAAATATGGGGTTTGCTCTATTACATTGTCAAGACATAAGCGAAACTTTTGTAGAGAATAGTTTTTTTTTTCATTAAGGCCTTCCCTTTTTGTTAATTGAGTGGCGAACGCAGCAAGTGAACGCAGCGGGCGACAGACGATGAGCGACACGGCCTGGCGGAAGATTTTTTAACCAAATCCGTGGCTAGGGCGTTTAAGTTTAGGAAGTTTCACTTCTGATGTGCGCACATAGTGCACATTATTAATGGAATTTACAGTGACGGCTGACGATTTCCGCCCTCCATGTCTTTTTATTAAAACATCCACATATGCACCAGGGTCAGCTACTAAGGAGGCAGACGTTCGAAGAAAGCAATATCCAGTGTATAATGATGAACTGGGTAGATTTAGGACTGCTGCTACTTTTTGTGGATGCATGGTTTCCAAATATATTTTTACCGATTGGCTGCGCAGTAGGTACATTGATCATTTTGATAACGAACAAAAAATCTCGAATGAAGAGTCTCAGCCTTTCGGAAAGCCATATAGTTCTGAAAGATTTCAGTAAAATTGACAATATTTGTACCTGAATTTTTAACATCAAAATTCCAACAGATCTTGTTTTTGGCATTTTTAATGTTAATCAAAACTGAGTGTAGGTCACCAGTTAGATCGTCTACCGTCAACTGAGCTTCTACAGGCTCCTGCGACGCCAAAGCTACCTTTATCATTAAAATACCATCTAACGTCTTTTCGGCTGGTTTTTCAAATGAAAAGTGTCCATTTCGACCATATACTTGAAGTAGACTAATTAAATATTTACCTGGTCCTTGCACTAAATAGAAATATTATCAGGTGTTTTTTTAAATGTATGTATAGCCACATATTACCAAATTTTAGTAATGCTACTCTCGGAAGTGCAAAAATAATTTAAATATATATCGCGGGACTAATGTGGCTGAATCCCTTGATGCTGCCCTCGGCAGAGTCCCAGAACAACAAACTCCATTCGCGAGGTTAAATGTGCCTTTAAATAATTATATATTATAATATTAAACAACTATCAGCCATTTCA
Organism: Pissodes strobi; assembly: GCA_016904865.1. Taxonomy (NCBI): domain Eukaryota; kingdom Metazoa; phylum Arthropoda; class Insecta; order Coleoptera; family Curculionidae; genus Pissodes; species Pissodes strobi. The sequence goes on along the minus strand of MU184572.1, from coordinate 35,555 downwards.
AATGTGCTAGCATATTATTTATCGACGACGTCTAAATATCAAAGGACGTTGCAACTGCCAAATAGCGTCATATTTTTTGCGTCAATCAAAGAATATCGCAAAATGTGATTGGTAAGAAACCGACGAAATATCGTGTCAATCAGAAAAATTACCTAATGGCCCACCAGTATGCCAAATAAATGTAATTACTGTACCCGTGCCAGACTCCTCACTAACAACTCAACACCACACCTTAAATGAGTAATAATTTGAAAGTTATACATAACGAAAATCTCTTAAATTTTATGACAAGAACCTTCGCTAAAGTGGGGGCTTGTTTTGACTTTCTCTAAGTCACAAGTTCTAGAGGCGATTAACAACTACGACACAACCCAAAACCTTTGTTGGCAACGCCATCGATCTGACTAAAAATATATTAAATCAGCTTCTGGATAATTACGGCACCTTATCTAATTATATACATTCCCATAATTCCTACTATAATTATGCAAATTTATCATAACAAAGTATTCACTGGAAGCAGCCAAACATCTTTAAAAATGCCCAATTGAGAGTGAGGGCTCTGCTTTTAATAACAGCCAAGGAAATGACAGCCTAATATGACAGGTAAGTTAATAATCTAGCTTTGGACTATAAGGATATTATTAAACAGCAAGATTCTTGGTCGCGGTAATAAACTGGTATCTACGGACTTCCGTATATTTACCATTAATTTATTAGGAAACGATAGAAGTATCAGTGAGTTCATAAGGCTTAAGTTATGTAGTAGTAAATTTCATTTTATTGGTGATGTAAAATTAGATATGCTTAAGTAGTACCCATTACAGTTAAAAAGGGGGTATTTTTGTAGCGATTCAAGAATATTAACATCTATGGCTACTTTTCTTTTATAAATCGAAATATGCTGCATGAAAAATAAATATCAAATAGGCGAGCTGTAATACAACCACTCTTTTTATGACCACCGTGGTTTGAAACTTTTATTAATCAGTTGCAGGGAATGATTTTAATTAAAAGTTAACTAAGACCAAAGAAAAAATCATAGTAGAATTTTCTTTGCTAAAACTGATATTTGTACGTGTTATCAATAGTAAAATATTTAAAAACATTGTTTAAAATCACCTTCACTGTATTAAATAAAATTTAAACATTTAAAACCGTCCTAAAATAAGCTTCTTTTATAAAAAAATGTAAGAGTCATATTTGGTAGGAATCTTGGATTTTTATTTTAATATTGACAAAATTCACAAGAATATCAATTAAATTTAGTTGATGATCACAGAACGCTTGCTGCAAACACAATTTGAAAAACTGAAAAATTATTTGAACTAACAAAAATCGTATCAGCTTGAAAACGATAAAGAAGAACATAGATTACATAATATCATTATATTATACATTAGATTCCATAACCCAAATAACTCAAGTTCGTCTATAGCTCGAGACATACGCCATGAGATAGTTCAAAGACTATTTAAATTATAGCAGATGCAGACGTTGGGTTACCGGTTCAATAAGTAACTGAATATCAATCAAAAGAAATCTAACGCACACATAAAAATCAGGATACATGGCGTTAATAACATATCCAACAGCAAGCTTTAGTGACAGAATTTCATTTACCACATCGGGCATGTTCAACTAAGGAAATACTCATATTTAATATTGCTTCAAAGTGTTAATGAGGATGTTTCATTATTTCTAGATTTCGGCATTTTAAGTAATGTCATATTTTCCTTTGCAGTAGAAGTGGTTTTTTATGACTCGTTTATAATCGCCATTCCCCTCAGAGTAGTCAAAGGACGTAAAACTTCTGTTCCTAATCTATATTCGCCCTTTCAATTAATATCCAGTTTATTTGACAGGGGTTGAAATAAACTCCTAAATACTATTTTGAAAAACCGCAAAGCACGTTAATATAATGCAATTTTTTTACATGCTATATCATTAGTTGCGATAATAATGCAAGGAGATGATGTTAACTCGTCGCAGGAATACGCTTGTAAAACTATATATTACTACTAGAGCGGTTGGTTCAGTGACTACGATGGTAGCTAATTATTAATATATAATTAATTCTTCACTCTTATTTTTCCCAGACCGTTTTCCACCCTTGAGTCAGTTTATCTTGTGCTGTTTGATACCAGTTGCATGTTTCTTGACATCATCATACGATTTCCGTAGCTGTTTTCATATATTCCGTTTTTCCCTCTTCTTTTTGTCGCTCCATTTCCCTAAATGTAGAGCAATTTGTCCTACCCTCAGTCGTCTCAAGAATCATATTTGTTGAGCAATGTCAGTTAGATGAATTCTTAGGCCCCTCCATCAGTTTGGTTTGTGTGTTCTTATTGATATACCCAAAGACATAGAAGGTCATTCATAAATTACCAAATGTCATTCATAAAGCGCGTCAAACGTTTCATTCATGTACGGCCACAACGACGCGCCTGCGTCATGTTTCTCTCGGTGGCGCACCGTAGGCGTAACATTTTAGGGGTTACCTGCTTTAAGCAAGGTAACATTGAATTAAGCCTGCTGTCAAGCAGAAAATAATGAGCCATTCTTCTTCTTCTTCTGCTGCATGTCCATTAATGGATGTTTGCGATCACATTTGTCTACTCTTCCCTATTACGTATGGTATGCATTAGTTCTTGCATTGTCCTCAGTCCTGTCCACTGCCTAACGTCGCGGAGCCATGACATTTTTTTCCTGCCGATTCCTCTCTTTCCCTCAATCTTCCCCTCAATTATCAATTGCAGGAATTGGTACCTCCCGTTGCGTATTACGTGGCCCAGGTATGCTGTTTTTCGACGTTTAATGGTGTCTAACAGTTCGCGGTCTTTATTGATTATTCTCAAGACCTCATCGTTGGTTCTTCTTGCAGTCCATGGAATCTCCAGTACACGCGTATAGACCCACATCTCGAATGCTTCCAGCTTGTTCATAGTGCTCACCTTCACTGTCCATCCCTCCATGCCATAAAGCAACACTGTCCAGGCATAGCATTTGACAAATCTAATTCTCAAGCCAAGATCGAAATCAGTATTGGTGAGCACTTTTTTGAATTTCATGAACGCACTGCGGGCATTTTCAATCCGGCATCCGATTTCTGTGTCTGATTCTCAGTTTTCACACAGCCACGTTCCTAGATATTTAAATTTATTTACTCGCTCTATTGGTTGATTCTCATATGTTAGGCTTGAGTTTTGAAATCCTTGTGGCATTCGAGTAATTATCATGAATTTAGTCTTCCTGGTGTTGATATTGAGGCCCATGTTCTTACTGCATTCACCGACGTGTCGTCCGCATATCGAATATTGTTGACCCATACACCATTCACCTTAACGCGCACGTTGCGTTCTTCTAGAGCTTCCTGAAAGATGGCTTCAGAATATAAATTGAAGAGAAGTGGGGAGAGAAAACATCCTTGTCTGACCCCTCTACAAATTGGTCTTGCTTCTGTGAGATCGTTACCAACTCTGACTTCAGCCATTTGGTTCCAGTATAGGCTTTGAATGCAGCGGATGTCTTTTTGGTCTATGTCCAATCTATTTAGGATTTGGATCAGTTCATGATGTTGGACTCTGTCGAACGCCTTTTCATAATCGATGAAACTCAGCATTATGTCCTTTCTCTGATCGTTGCAGTTCTGAATTAGTACTTGATTCGCAACTAATGCTTCTCTCGTGCCTAAACCTCGTCTGAATCCAAATTGTGTGGATCCGATGTTTCTTTCGCACTTTATTGATATTCTGTAGTGGATAATCTTAAGGAATAATAATATCTTCAATGTGTGACTCATGAGGCTGATTCGTCTGTGGTCCTCACATTTTGTTGCATTTTTTTTGGCAAGGGGATAAAATTCGATGTTAACCATTTGGCGGGATATTCGCCTGTGTTATAGGTTCGATTAAATATGGTCTGAAGAACTGTGATGCTTTTGTCGTCCAATAGTTTGAGCAACTCGACAGGTATGCGGTCTGGGCCATTTGCCTTACTATCTTTGGATGTATTGATCGCTCTTATAATTTCCTCTTTTGTGGTGGGAGGTCCAGAGAGGTCTTTGTCGTCTACATTTTCAACAGCAGGTCTTTCATCGGCAAAAAGGTTGCTAATATAGTTTTCCCATATGATTTTACGCTGTTGATCATCCTGCGCTAATTATCCCTGATCATTTTCTACATTAGAGAATGGACTTTTTCTATATACTCCTGCCGTCTCTTTTATCTTTCTGTGTAGGTTGAAGTCATCGTGTATTCTTTGTAGTTGTTCTAGTTCTTCACACTGTTGTTTCAGCAACTAATTCTTAGCGGTTCTTATCTTTGTTCTAATGACTTTCTGGATTGGTCTTGGCAGCCTCCATTTCTTCCCATACGTCACCCATGTTAGCTTCCTCTACCGTCTGTGGATCTATGGTTGTCAGTATTTTCTCATTAAGATTTTTGGTAACTTTGTTTTTTGTTTCTTCATCTTTAAGTCGTTCGTAATGTATCTTTCGCTGTGGTACATGGGTTTTGATTGTCATAATTTTGATTTTGATTACCGCCATCAAGAGAACATGGTCTGAGGGCACATCGGTACCCGGATAGGTGCATACTCTCTTTACCGATGTCCCATAACATTTTTTGATGAGTATGTAATCGATCTGATTGCGGATTATGTTGTCTGGGCGATCTCCTGGAGCCTTACACGTATATAAGCGTCTAGGGGGCAGCTTGTAACATGTGTTTGTTAATTTCATGTTTTCCTCCCGGCAGAATTGGCAAAGACGTTCGCCACGATCATTGCGTAATCCTAGTCCATAAGGTCCCACCAATGCTTCAAATCTTCCTTTTCCCACTTTGGCGTTGAAATCACCCATAATCATGTTTATCTCATGATTTTTAACTTGTTTGAGTACTTGCTTTAATTATTCGTAAAACGTCTCGATCTCATCTTCTGTTGAATCTGTTGTGGGTGCATACACCTGGATGACATTGATGTTGACTGATTTGGCGTATAGTTTACGTAATATGATTCTGTCTGAGAAAGGGAGAACATTTATTACAGAAATGGATAACCTTTCAGTCAGGACTATTCCTACTCCCTTTCTATGATTTCTGTCATTATTTCCTGAAAAGTACATGACCTCTCCAGAAACGTGACACACTCCAGCCTGAGGCCACCACGTTTCCGCGACACCTAGAATGTCCATCTTCAGTCTCTTCATTTCCTCTAGTAGGTTGGCCAGTTTTCCGGCCTCATATAAGCTACGCACATTCCAAGTACCAACCCTTACTTCGCTTCGCAGACTTAGTCTCTCCTTCCTGACTTCATTTAGCACAGTTCCCCCCGGAGATCCGATTGGGGAACGATTTATAACTCCGAACAATTTTGGGTAAAATGCATTCATCATAGGAGGATATGATGTGTTTTATGTGATTCTGCCATTACATTCATGTGTCTTATGTGAATAAGCCATTACAAAAATTAAAATGCCTAGACACAAAAGGATAATTTATTAATATTGAAATATGCACAAAATAATAAAATACATTTTAAGTTACAGCTCGGGAAAAACACAATTTACTTTTAATTGACTAGAGGATTGATAACTGATTATAGGGTGTCGCTAGTCATCGTGCCGGTCTACTTTTGAATAATACTAATTTAAATTTCATTCATCACGAAATAAAATTAATTTGGTTGTAATACTTCGCATTTTGTTTTGACACAATCCCTGAGTTTTTTGGGTTACCTCATGATGAATTCTTACCTTGAAGTATTGTCTCAGGACGAGTTTTATTAATTCATGGCAGTGGCCATCGATGCACGATTCTTCACTAAAAGTGAACGCCAAATTATTCTTATATGCCACTTTACAACTTCTTTATGGTATTTATTATTAATTTGTAGTACCACTGATTTCGCGAACAATGTGAAGTGATGAAATAGTAAAATAGAGCCCAGTTTACATAAAGTTTCTATGGGAAAATAGGTATAACACTTAGTATTTTTCTAGTATTTCCATTTTGTTTCAAGTTTTGTAATATAAATGTTTGTATGTTAGTATTATAATCTACACGGTATACTTTAAAGCGAAAAATTTATATTTTGGCATGCTTTATTTTCTAGAAAATGTAGTTTTCCAGTCAGGTTATTGAAAACCAGCTACCGATTTTCCATGATACAGACATACTCTTAGCTGTCACCGGCAATAGGGCCGCAAGAGCGGTAAGTAATAGTACGGCTTGCGTAATATTTTATAAAAGGGGAAAGAAAAAGGGGGAACAATGTTGGCGTGTTCATAATTAGTAAATAAATATATTTTTTATATGTTTCTGGATATACCTAATCTCTCTTTATATTACTCGAGGTACACTTACAGTTTATTAAGTGCCTTTACTGTAGTACCAACATTTCATACTCACATGTTAGTGTTAGTATACATCTACTGCAATTTTTAATTTTCAATGATGTAAGCATTTTAATTTTTTATGGCGGCAATTTTCCAAAGCCTAGCTTTGTCCTGCCCTCCATTTCTTGATCTTGACCTTCTCTAGTGAGTGTTATTGCTTGTCTCAGATATATATGCAAATCAACTAGGTATTTCAAAATATGGCGCATCAATTATTAGTGCTTTTGAGTTCTTCTGTTATCTACCATAAACTTTGTTTGCCTTTTTTAAATCTGATGGCATTTCTTTCAATTCATTTTCATCATTTACCAGAATAATATCGTCGGCAAATCTGAGAGTAGTAATTGCTTCACCCTGTATGATGACCATGTTGGGGTTTGGAACCTTCGGCAACATGCACTAAAACGGAGTTTTATCCACAATACCGAAACAGAATTATTGCACTCGACGTGCGCTTCGCTAACCATGTTAGTATCATCAGGAGATGATTAAAACTAAATTTAAAACTCTACCTAACTCGCTTTTTTACTAAATGTTTGCTTAATCAAGCGAACCAAAGGCACCAATCCTGGAATCCCACTAGTCACGCTCGATCAACCAATACAATGGACTATACAGGATAGGCCCTCTATCTCTATTTAAACTATTCTTACAATTAATAATTTCCATACTTTCATATGCGTCTAATAATCTCCTATCAGTTCTATTATTATTAAAAAAAAATAATTTAAAATTAAGTCATAATATAACTAATAGGAGATTATTAGACGCATATGAAAGTATGGAAATTGTAGTGCAATAATTCTGTTTCGGTATTGCGGATAAAACTCCGTTTTACTGTATGATGACTCCTTGTTCTTTCCACATGAGATTCACTTTATTTGATCATATTAGACTGTCATATTTTTCGTCAGCATTGCCTCTTTTCACCTGTTGTTTCCGTAAGTTTTGTTGTAATTCTTGCATTTGCTACATTAATAACTTGGTTGTTCTTTCCTGGTTCCATGTCACTGTTTGTTGTGAGTTCTATGTTATGTTCATCACTGTTTGATGTCCCCATGCATACTCTAAGCACTCAGATCATTGTTGCTTACTACCTATCTTTACTGTGCCTTTTTCTATTCAATAAGCACTACCTGTTGATAAGGATTCTAAGTCGTTTTCATGTTAGACTATGCTTTTAAGTGATGACAGATTGTTATCTATTTCATTCTTTGTTTCTCCATTTGAACCTAATCACGCTTTTCTTTTTTCTTAGAAAATAATTTATAAAGTACATTTTCTTCTCCTCCACCAAGCTAACCATTTCTCCTCTGTTATTTTGGATGTCTAACAGCAGGTATTGTTTTTCAATCTACTCACATATGGTCTCTCGGTTCTTTCCTGTTTTTGCGTTAGATTCGCGCCAGCTTCTTGCTTCTAGTTGAGAGACACCCGTCAGAAAATTTGAGGAGTAATCAGGAAAAATGTGTAATATTCCGGTCAGGGTTGCCAATTCGAGTGAACCGCTGATCAGGAGATCGGGAAAAGGCTGAATGTGGAAGGTCGCCGCAGGCGCACCGCGGTAAGCGACAAATTTCTTGTGCGTCACGCCTAGTATTTACCCAAAAGTCGCTAAAGTCGTTAAAAGAACACGCCTTCCTAGCTTTTTTTTAATCCCCAGCAGAAATGTATCCTCTGCCTTAGTCCAAACTAACCCAGAAACATATGATTATAGAACAGATAACATTAAAAAGAAATATTTTTTATTATTATTATGTTTAATGGCAAAATAATCTACAGCTACATCTAAGTCCATTATTTCTACAATATTTTTATCAACGCACAAAATTCCCGAATCTCTAAGCTTCTTTTGTAGCCCTGTGGCCCTTAAATAACTGTCTATCCTTTTTAAGCCACTACTAAATGACCTCTCAAAACTGGCACTTGAGGGTACAATTTTACATAATTTATTTATGTCGTGAAATACTAAATTAAATTCCTGCAGAAGAATTGCAAGATCTGATAAGGTCTTTATTTTAACATCATGATTAATTTCATACCTGCCAATGGTTTTTGGTATTAATTTAATTCGACGGACACTATGTCACAGCCATAATGGATAACTGATGAAGTTATTTGCTATAAATTTAAAAATATATTACTCGACGGGTTTAACGCACTAAATCCCTTTAGAACATTAGCATTTTCGTCAATTCTCTGACAAAGTTCTGAAGTGATTCGGTTAAAATTTAGCCGGAAATTCACTTTTTTAACACACACAACAGTGAGGTAGTTTTTTGTATGATTATAGTATTTTTAAATTTAGAAGGTTTTTTTTATCCTTTATCATTTACATCATCTAAGTTAATATTATTAGCCAAAGCATTTGCTAGAGTCGCAGTCCATAAACTTTCAAATTCAAAATCTTGCCTGTATGATACAAATAACCATTTTAGTGATTTCGCTAATGTTAAACTTTCTGAATATCACTATCTTTGCATTGTAAATAATCAGAAACCTTCCTTGGTTTTGACAAGAATTCATATATAAGAAACTTCTAAATTGAATCAAAAGGTAAAATTAATATTGCTCGAGAGTCTGTTTGCCTCTGGAGAGCGAACGCTACTTTCTGTTATATATTGGTTTAATAACATTAAAAATGCTGGTAGTGCCAAACAGCTTGATATGTGTGTGTGTAAAGTCCACCTCGAGAAGAATTTGGGTTGGTCCCTCGCCCAACCTCGCCCACCCCTCGCGCCGCCACTGCATATACTCCTGGATTTCCTTTCACACTTTCTACTATGTTTTCGTAGGGTGTCTCAATTTCTTCGACTCTATTACTAGTTAGAATGTACGTTTGTGTGAATTTTATTGAAGTTTTCTTGTTGATTTTTACTGCTACAATATATTAGTTAGATTGAAGTTTCCTAGAATATTGTTATTTTGGATACACATCTCCATTTGTAATTTCCCACCTATGTCTTCTTCTTCCTCATGGAAATAGGACATTGCCGGTATTCAGGTTAACGCAGCTTTCTTCATTTTTCCTGTTGTCTGCTATTCCGATGTTGTTTCATTTCATTTTGCTAAGCTTTTTTCCTGATTTGGCTAATCGGGTTAAGCCCGAATTTTGTCGAAAGAAATAATTGCCAGTCTTTAGGTCAAATATTCTGCCTGGCAGCTTATCTGACTGGCTATGCTATAGCTCAACAGGCGGCTGAAGGCTAGGAACCTTCTTTTACTGATCTGTTCCATATGAAAGGTATTTTCCATAATCTCTACCCCTGGCCAGGGAGGCTGTCAGACGCATTACATATAGGTAGGATTAAATTTGATATGTACTAGGATTTAGGGTGATAAATATAATTCCTCCGGGGGAAGTGTGTTGGATGTATTAACGGCTTGTAAGGGCAGGGTTACCATCAGGTCTCTGAAGAGGTCTAATCTTTCCTTATCCGGATCATGAAAAAGTACCTCCTTCTACCTTAATTCTTTCAGAGTGTAATGATTTCTTGATAAGAACTAAATTCGTATAATTATTTTTTCATAAATATATTATTGAAGATATAAAACACTGCCAGGTATGAATCTTATATAAAGATATAGTTTTTAAGAATCAAATGCTTGTTTTATATCTCACATAATTAGCATGCTATGATATGATATTTAAATTTCCCGAACCAAGTTCTTTAGGGATGCCTTGCTATTTTCAATTTAAAGTATAACGTAGCTTAAACACATCCATGTTAGATAACCCTAATCATTGAAATAATATAACATATTAAGATTTATATGAATGAAAAGAAGAATTTATTTAATTTTTCGATGACATCTAAAGCAATTTTATTAAGTAAATAGTTGTGGAATATATAACTGCGTAATTTTGGTAAATAAATCGCTTCCAGTGAGCTGTGATATGACAGCTTAATTTAAAATTTAGACAGAATAAGTATTATATTTTTACATTTACCTAATCATTATATCTAGCACTTTCGGTTTTACCGAAAAACACAGAGCATATAATGCTCATTTAAATATCCATTCCAACGATGGATAATACGATAATATTAAATATGTTTTCAAAATGACGTCGAAATTATTTTTTGTCGTGCCATTTATGTGTATATTATAGAATAAAATTGTTGCAGCTATATATTCTCACTTCATTCTGTATTCACTCAGGTTCATACTTTGACCCTCTAACCGGCTAAAACATTTTAATTATATTTGCGCCTCGATTTGGTTTTTTTGTAGCCATAAAATAGCCGAACAGGAATATTTGGGCCCGGGGGCCTTTTGCGGGCCAGGCCGGCGAGAATAAATTAAAAAGCCCAACATAAATCGTGGACACTTGATGTAACATCGCAGATCAGAGCCCAGAAGAATATATTACGACCGCAGTTATAAGCGCTCTTCTTCTTTGGTCGCAATTAATATTTTTTCCAGGTGTGCGAGGCCTGGGTGTTCGAGAGGACAGACGCGGACTGCGACGAAATTAGTCCCACACTCATCGGGAACTAATAAAACATAACTACTATTTTATTTCTTTAAATCGATCGATAAATAGTACTAAGGAAGTTTTGATAGACACTGGAATAATTCATTTTAAAAAGGTCCCATGAGGCTTGTGATAGACTTTTATATAATATAATATGTTCTACTTTGGACTCAGACTCGCCCGTCATAATTCGTCGACATTTCGTAAGAGGTAAGGCAAAATTTGCTACTTCTATTCTTAATGAGTTTCATTATAGCCTTTTATAAATACTTATTTATTTGAATAAAATCAGCATAGTGGAAGGTATCAAATTTAGGACGATGTAGCAATTAATGAAACTTTAATATTAATGTTTTTTTATGTGGAGTAAACGCTGTGTGCATCGACTTATATTCCAAGCAAAAATTTTATCCAAAAAATAACTTCATCTTATAAAAGAATAACAGAGCGCTTTCGGCCTAAGTCAGCGTCAGTATTACTTATCGGTGGAAAACGAACAACATATCTACAAAGAGAACAAACATTAATTGGCAAAGACCGCATTGAAATTTCACAAGATTAAATTTTTTTTTGGAGAAGGTTCACATAATTTAATTTTTGTAAAAAAGGCCGAAAACGCTCTGTTATGCTTTTATAAGAAAAACTCCTTTTCTGGATTACATTTTTGCATAGAATACAGAAGTATTTCATTTAGTAATGATTCTTTGTTGAAGTAAATACCATAATACCTTCATGTACTGCCACGATTTCTCTTCTGACTGAGACACTTTGGCTCTTCCTCCAGCTCGTTCGTTCGATGTGCTCGTGGCATTTGTCAAAATAGAGTTACACGGTCATTTTTTTGTTGGCCACATAAAGCTTCAGATATTTACAAGCATAATATACCTTTTTAATACTTAAGAACTGAGATAAATCTCAGATTCCATGTAAATCTGACTTGACTCGTTCTTAAATAATCCTGAAGCCTACCTATTGTAAACTTGGATAGCATCGCATTTTTTTTTGTGTTTTGAGAAAATGTTCTCTTACGCTGAGGGTATTGTGTGGGACTCGCCAGAAAAGCTAGTATACCCACTAAAAACTCAGCTATGTTCCGACCTGTGCTTTAACTCTCTAGGGGCCTCTACTGCAGGCCGGAGTGAGGACCTCCTGGATTGGCTCCTATTAATTCCTGATCTTCCAATTTTGGCGCCTCGCTGAGATTACTAAGATTACGGCTCGCTTGATTGTTGTGTCGTCCTAGCTGAGATGTAAGAATAAGAATTAGGTGTTAGTCCACTCCTGCTTTGTGCTTTTTGACACTGGTCGTCTCTTGTGCGATCACACAATTAGACTTCTTGGACTTCTGTGTTTAGCCCTTCTGCGTCTTCCTGGGTCGTCTGGATCATAATCTATTGCTTGCCTCAAATCTTCATCGGCATGGCTCTCTGTTTTTTTAAATACGCGCCTAGCCTTTTCGACTATGAAGTTTTCTATCGATTGCCACTCTAGGTCAGCCTGCAGGTCGGCATTTCTGACGAACCAAGCTGCCCTCCTGGCTATTTTTTTCTTCTTTCCTGATAGCAATTTTATGCCGGTTTTCGCTGCGTATTCTCAGACCGTTGAACCATGTGTCAGTTGGGGCCTAGATACAGTCATAGTGAGCGTAGCCTTCAGTGACATTTGGCTATGTCTCCCGATCATGGGATTTAGCATAGCTCTTGCCCGCTTGGTTTGGTCTCTTGCCGCTTGGATGTGCCTTTTCCTGTCAAGCTACGGTCCAGGTGCACTCCGAGGTACTTGACTTCGTCGTTCCAAGGTACATCGATGTTGTTTATCAGAATGCGCGGTGCGGCAGTCTTTCTCCTCCTCTGGAGGATTATGGCCTGTATTTTGCGCTCATTCACCTTGATATTTCAGTTTGTCATCCATGTTGTGAGTTCGTCTGTTGCCTGCTGTATCGCAGCGCTTATCCTCGTTGTACTCTTGTGGGCAAATTGTATCATTGTATCATCAGCATGCAATGAAATTTGCGCGCCGTGATATGATGGCATATCATGTGTGAATATTGAGTACAGGGACTGAGCTCTGCGGTACTCTTGCTTCAAGCGTTCTGGGCCTGGAAGTTTTGCCTTTAATTCTCACGTACTTTAATCTTATAGTACAACCCCTGATGCCATACTCTGTCGAAGGCTCTTTCTACATCTGTTAGGTAGCTTCCTAAGATCTTGATAATCCGGTCCCCTACTATCAACCCCTGATGTCATACTATGTCGAAGGCTCTTTCTACGTCTAGAAAGATTGCTCCTCTCGCTTGGCCGTTGTTAATGCCTTTTGTTATGTACCCTACAACCTTTAGCAGTAGTAACTCCGATGAATGCCCCTTCATTAATCCGTATTAGAAACAGGGAATCGTGTCGAATTCGTTGTATTCGTCGTTGAGTTTTCTCAGGATCACTCAGCCACCTTGCTCACAGTTGAGAAGAGGCTAATGGGTCTGTAATTTTCTGGATAGGTCTTACAAGGAAAATAACATTGCAAGAATATTTTCGCAGATTTTCTTGGTCGGGCGAACGTTAATCAAAATGAATAAAAATCTTTACATTTCTACATGTATCAAGCAACCATGATAATACCCTTTCTAATATATACCAAGTGGTAGCTCTTGAGGGGTCAGGTTTAACCTTATCCTTATGAAGGTCTCAACGCACGAGCTCCCACGCTGATACACCACAACACCACCCGTCATAATTCGTCGACATTTCGTAAGAGGTAAGGCTAAATTCACGCATTTATTGCTACTTCTCCAGTGCAAAATGATGAATTGAAAATCTGTTTTAGTCTTACTGTTAAGTGCTAACATTGGTGATAAAAGTGCAAACATTCACCGAAAACATTCTCAAATTTAAATATACCGCCTTGCCCGTCCAGGCGGATTTTGACGTTTTGCCTTATTTTGCCTATGAACAGGTTGGGGGTTATGTTTATGGCTTTTTCTTACGTAAATCTAAAAAAATATATATCTACACTTATTGATAGCTGGAAAACGTCAAACTTAGCAAAATAGATTAGAGAAATATATGTGATGAAAATACTTTCTACCAGAAATTTTTGCGATCATGATGGGGATCTGTGTGTCATTAAGGCTCAGTGTCGGTGGCACGAGGATTTTCTTTTGTTCTGACAGCAAGGCCGTACTCATGGCTTTGAAGTCGGTCCGCACGCGCTCCTTGTTGGCGAGGGAGTGTAGGAGTTGGCTAACTGAACTTGCAAACCACAAAAAGATTATATTGGTACCGGTACACTCGGGTATACCGGGAAACGCACGTAGCTACTTAGGGCCTGATCCTTGTGTGGGGATCGCCCAGAGTATTCGCGAAAGAGCTTTGGAGGCCTGGACAGAGGGTCGGGCAGATGTGGAATGGTGGACGGCTCCGAGGATGAGACAGACGAGGCTCTTGATACATGGGCCCGCGAAGAATCTCAAGGAAGGAGTGCAGGGCACTGGTAGGATTCTACACAGGGCACTGTAGGCTTGGACGGCACCTGACTCTGCTGAGAATTGCAGAGGATGGGGAGTGTAGATGGTGCACGGAGGATGACGAGACCCCATACCATCTATTTACGGAATGCCCCGCCTTTGCGTGGGCACGATTCAGAATCTTTGGCGCGACGCTGATCCAGCCAGATTCAGTGCGACATGTTACCCTGATGCGGGCTTTCAGATGCTTTTGCAGCAAAACTTTCTACTTAAATAAAAGAAGTGAATTTTGGTTAGAAATAGAGGGGAGGGAAGATGTGAAGTCGATAAAAATCGTGTGATATCTGAAAGAGGCTCTAGTGAAGAATGTTGTAGTAGAAAATTATGTGCAGTGAACAAGAAGGAAATTCATCATAAAAACTAGAGTTATATTTATTTGATTGCTGTAATGATAATTTCTAGTTTAAAAAATACAGCCATTTTTTGAAGTTAGTCATGTTTTTCTTACAAATTCACTTAAAACTGGATTATTTCTGCTACTTCTGTTTCTTGGGAGCTAAAGGAATATTAAAAACTAGGTACTCGTCAATGGTTTAAGCAAAGAGGTTGATTTAAATAGCTTTGTACAGTACCTTTTTATATATAAACTTGTAAAAGTAAACAACATTCACTTGCTCAAGTATAAATATAAAATAAAATGTAATAGTTCATGATTTCAAATTTGACCAGAATAACTATAATGAATCACAATACAGGGCCATCAAAGCTTGCTAAATTAAAATAAATTCACATTTAAAAATTAATAGCACGTAAGGCTATTATTAAAGTCACTGTTCCATTTTCGATGATATTATGGGGTGTCTCACTTACGACTAAAGATAGAGAGTTGCGGTTTTCGCAATACTGTGCTACTTTTTTGTGAAAAGAACGATGGTATAAACAAAATTTTCATAGCCCGCTTCGTTTCTGAGTTACAGGGCGAAATTGAAAATAACGCAGTGTGGGACCCTCTCCTATCTCCGTTATCCTTTAACATAAACTTGCTTTTATACACTTTTTTACGTAGAATCCAGTGACGTAGTCGGATTTTTGCTGTGAGCTATCAATTTTTAGCTATAAATCAAACATGTATTTTTTTAATGGAACACCCTGTATATTTTTCTTTTGTTTGATTGAAATATAAGCTTTACAAAAATATATAATACATGATGATGTATTTTAAATAATAAGCCTAAAATTCATAATTTCACAAAATGTATTTCTATACGACACTCTTGATGAGTATAGTATAAGCATTGTATTTTAAACAACGGTATAAGTATTAGTAGACATAGATTATTAGAGCAATGGAATGGTCATTTTGTCACTTACAAAATTTATATTTTCTGTATAATATTGTATTTTTTATGATGGCTGAAAATAAAAACTATCAATATTTTGAAAAATATGACATGTTAGTCTGCTTTATACAGAGCAGCTATATGTCAATACGTTTGTTTGAATATTTGTTTACCTTTTGACTTATTTGGGATTATTTTTTATTTAAGTATCATTTTAATTTATAGATATCCCGAAAAGAAGGCAACCTGGTCTTAATGATTTCCGGAATAAAAAGAAAATTGGTAGAACATGGAACGTTTATCCGGCCCCTATCAAGAACGTATAATAAGGAAAATCGTGGTAAGGACGGATGCAACGTTCTTTGTTCTACCAATTTTCCTTTATTCCGGAAAACAAGATCAGGTTTCCTTCTTTTGGGAGACCTATAAATTAAAACGATACTTAAAAAAATAAACCCAAATAAGTCAAAAGGTAAATAAATATTCAAACAAACTTATTGAAATATAGCTGAGAAGCTTCACGGAAGTTTTCATTAATCTGTATAAAGCAGACTAGCATGTCATATTTTTCAAAATATTGATAATTTTGATTTACAGCCATCGTAAGAAATACAGTATTATACAGAAAATATAAATTTGGCCACTAACAGGTCTTGCAAATAAAAAATTACCATTCCATTGTTCAAATAATATCTGCCTACTAATACTTATACCGTTGTTTAAAAGACAATGCTTATACTATACTCATCAAGAGTGTTGTATAGAGACACATTTTGTGAAATTATGAATTTGAGGCTTATTATTTAAAATACATATCATGTATTATATATTTTTATAAAGCTTGTAGAATTTCCAATCAAACAAAAGAAAAATATACAGGGTGTTCCATTTAAAAAAAATACAACTTTGATTTATAGCTAAAAATTGACAGCTCACAGTAAAAATCTGACCACGCCACTGGATTCTACGTAAAAACTCTATAAGAGCAATTTTTTGGCTTTGCAATATGTTAAAGGATAACGAAGATACGAGGGGGGTTCTAAAATGCAATATTTTCAATTTCGCAAGGATACCTAAGAAACGAAGTGGGCTACAAACATTTTGTTTGTACCATCATTGTTTTCACAAAAAATTAGCACAGTATTGCGAAAACCGCAACCCTCTATCTTTACTCGTAAGTGAGATACCTCATAATATCATCGAAAATGGGGCACCCTGTAAGTAAGCCATATTATATGGCGCTATCTGTGGGACTCTAAGCTACAAATTGCTTCGATAACAGCCAGATAATACTGGCAAGTCATAGTGTCAAAGTTTCACAGACGACGCCAGATGTCATATATGCCTAACGAAAAGTTGAATATGAATAACCTTGTTGATGGAATATGGGGACTAGACGTCCCAGAAGCTACATCTGGGACACAATCAAAAACAGTATCATCATGGTTTTTTGACACATGCCAAGAGGCTACAAATTCTTACACTTTTTGAGAAATGCGGAAGTTTGCCAAGTTGTTGTTGTACCAATAATATGCTCAAGATTAGGTCCTTGTCTATATTAAAATATTTTATAGATTTTTGACAATACCACGTAATGTGTCCTCATAGAGTATTCTAAGTTCAGAAATCAGAAATATCTGAGTAGTGTGATGAAGTTGACAATTTTTAGCTGAATTTAAATTATTAATTTGAAAAAATTCCCATATTGTGAAATCTTACTGCTAATTAGATCGAATGTTACCATATTATTACGGAATGATATTAAATAAAAATATTCTTTTCCCAGACATTTTCTCCATATTCAAATTTTAATTATAACGTTTCGCGCCCACACAATATCCCAATTTGAAGTTTTGATATTGTGGAAACACGAAATTTTGGTTTTCTTCGCTCCATAATATTTATATCATTATTTATTACGTAACCAAGAAAAGCAATTTTATTGGATTTCGTGCATATATCGACTGAATCAATTGAATTTTTATTACCTAGGTTTTTCTTCCTACTCCTCGGCAATATATATTTACTTTTCAGTTATTATACTGCGAACGTGTATTTATGTGCCTATTTCACAAACCATACTGTTTAAATATGCAGAAACAATATCGCGGCAGCAATTTATCGAAAATGGATAAAATCTCAAAGGACCATAAAAATCTCGAAGGACCATAATGATAACATGCTAGAATACCGTGCTTAAATATAAATTGTGACAAATCGAAAGGGCAATAAATAAAAAATATGAACTATGAACTATGCAGAAATGCAGAAAAAACGGCGTGTGCTTAAAATCGCACGACAGAAAAACAGTTCACACACAATAGAAAGGAAACCTTCATAAAACTAAGCCAAGAGGTCACCTATCCAAGTACTAACCACGCCCGATCTGATCGGAAGACAACTAGGTATACTTTTTACCTTTTACTCTTGGCAAACATGCAACAACTATATACTGTGTTCTATTTAATTCTCTCGAAAGCTACATCCTATAGATTTACACTTTTTATTGGTGTCGCTCTTTTCATTTCCTCGTTCCTGTTTGATCCGTTTCATCAAGTCACAAATCACTCCCATTCGCAATCGCCTAACGGCGCGGCGCGGCAGTCAAGAAATTTAGGAATTTGTGTCACTTTTTCCGTTTCATCGAGCGTTTCGTCGTTTCCATTTCATTCTGAATCAAATCACAGCCGCTAAAGAAGTTTTCACTTCAAAAAACGCTTACAAATATTTAGAGCAAATTATAGCACCTGATTCAAACTAGTATTGGTGGCATCTTAGTAGTTCAGTTTTTTCTTAAGAAATAAGAAATATCTGTTCACACGCATTGGATCCAGATTTGAACCTTCGATTACAGAGGTAAAATTTGGACATGCCAATATAGACAAAGTAGCAACGACACTAATATCGATGGAAAAAACATTTGATAACCACAAAACATGGCGAAAATTCAAGCTTGACGCCTATAAGGTGCATGAGAAGAACGGGTAAGCAAAGTATCTTAAAAAATACCTCGTATCAAAGAGGAATCAAAAGGCTTGATATAATTAGGCAGGAATTCGAAGGTGGCAGATAGTTAGTATTAGTATTAACCAATTTAGAGTAGCTAAGTTACATGAATAAATTTTACCTGCTTCTCAACTAATAACTTGCAAATCCAACTAGAAAAGGCAATTCCAATGTGCTCGAGACGGTACTGAGCCTCTGAACGGCCTTTCCTTCGTTCTAATCACGGTCTTGTCACCTTTGGCAATTCGAACGTTGCCCGATGAGACAACAAGATGGAGGGTTTAGAGCAACAACTTGTGCCAACAAATGGACTCGACTGCATGTTTCCCGTATTTTTTCACATTTTTCTTCGAGAAAATAGCCGTTACTATAGTTGCTAGTTTCTTGGCGGTATGATTTACGCAACGCTAGCGGCTCAGATTATTTGCGGATTTATGTAGCGCGGGGATATCGACACCTTGCTTGAATTAACTAATTTTCTTAATCTTCACGGGTTTTACGTCAGAACGGTTGCAAGTGGGCTATTACTACAAGACAATTTGAGAATTCTGAAAAATGTGACCCAAATAGGACTAAGCGGGAGGAAGTTTAATTTGAACTACTGAATCAAACAAAATAAAACCAAAAATGTCAAATACAGAAGAGATGATGGATGAAATGAAAGATATACACACGGCCAAGGGATAACGCTTAATTAGAATAGGTAATATTTTTGGATGTGCCATATAATATTGGTGTATGTTTTTCCTATACTTTGTAATCTCTATTTCGATCTATAATACGCGTAATCTCAAAACGATCATACATTACATACATCCTGCAAAACGTTGTGAGATTTGTCATTGAAAACTCTGTTAGAAAGAGTAAAAATGTACAATTAAAACAAACCATGCAGCCTTGTCTACTACAATCCATAATTTAATGTTTAATGCAACGCAACTTCAAGCATTTTCGAAAAGTTACTTGATGGCAACGAAGCTATACAAGTCTCAAGCTTGTATAATTGCGAAATTCAGCCATTATTAACTAGAAATAGAATAATTTTTTTTTTACTATACTGCCGGATATTTTAAAACGTTTATTATTTGCCAAATAATAAATAGGGAATAAAGGACCCTTGAATTTTCACAAAATAATCAGGTCCGAAATAGACAATAGCAAAGAATGTGAAATAAGAAAAATAAAGAAAAGTGTACTGATAAATTTATGGCTATTCACCACTGGCGACATGTTAAGCCAACCATATAAATTTTGAATTCATAATATAGCAATAAAACAGCAAGGGACACAGATATGTACGTACATATATTTATTTTATTTGCTTTTAAGTACACACTTTTCTCCAGGTTTAATTTACAATTACAAGCATAGAGAATGTGTGTCTTGAAACAGGCCAACGGTAGATTATAGTTTCCTTGATAATACCTTTAAGTGGTCCTGTTGGTTTTCGAATTGTTTAGTTGAATATTGGTTATGATTACTAGGTTAAAGGAGTTATTATTGTCGTTGGTTGAATAAACCAACACCATTGTTTTGTGTTTAAACCTACTTCGTACATCACCCCTAACCAATTTGCACATGATCAGCTTTCTTAAATAAAATATTTTACAATAAGCATTTAATGACAGGGATTTGAGAATCACGACTCCTGCCGTAGGCGAGTGTCGTAATAGATGTGAGTGTCTTAATTGCAATTAAATACAAGTAGCATACGATATTTTTTCTCCGACTAGTAATAATATAAACTGATACATTTTAAATATCATGGTTCTGGCAATCTTTCATATTGACCGAATAACGCTGTGACGTTGCATTTTGCTTGGTTATGAACTCGTATTTTAATGAATCACCTGTATCCTAATAAATGTCATTAAAGTACAGAGAGTAAATGTCTAATAAGTCAATTAAATTATTGGATTACAAAAAATAGACGTTATGAAATTGAACTTACATTATTCTGAAAATATCCTAATATGTTTAATACTAAACTCATCAACAACACTATGTGGAGATTACTTTAAAGGATAATGTATCACTTATTCAACACTTATATATAATTAATTGATTTGATTTTGAATTAATAACGAGGCCTATAAGTCACTAGTGTGTTATTAGTCATAATCCAATAGTGAGTCATAAGATAAGCCACTAGTGAGTTACAAGAATCATAGTGTTCAATTTGCATTTCTTTTTTTAGATTTTATTCCAAAAAGAATTTCAAATGATGAACAATTTGTTAACAAATAAACCAAAACGCTACAAACTACAACAGCTTATTTATTAATATTTTCATCAACATTTATGTTATTCGTTTTAGTATCAGGAATTATGATATGGAAATACTGCCCTTTGTCCTCTATATCTTCTATGCTTAGGTGGGTCCACTCTCCGCAACGACAAGCGCCAAAAACTTCTAATATTATCGCCAGCTAAAAATTTTATAAATAAAGTAAAAAGGTAAATACCTACTATTGACTAATTATGATGATAATAAAACACGAAAAAAGTAAAATGTCGAAAAAAAAACATCTGTTAAAAAGTCTATTTAAACATCTGTGTAGAAAATATTATATTTTAACGATGTTTAATCTGCACTATACTAAAACCAAGATCGAAAAGTAACAAATGCAATCGAGAAATTTAAATTGTTCGATTAGTCCTCTTTTTAGGATATTGGATTTTTTGGGTTCGAAATTTTTATGTTTAGCATTCAGATATACCACTAACCTTTCGAAGACATATTAATGTTCTTGTAAACCCTCAAAGTTGAATTCAACATGGAGTATTTGGTCCATAAGGTAGATGGAGCAAGTTTGTCACTGAAATTGGAAAAATAGGAGAGCAAAACATCTATATTTACGGCTTTCACCCCTTCTTCATATTCCTTCAGTTATTTTTTATATATGGATTTTCACTTGTCTGGAATAATACCAGCAGCAGCTTCATTAGCATTCTCTCAAATTTCGTTCACAATGTTAATTTTCTGTAATTTAGTTTTGGTTTTAATCAGCATTCCAAATTTAAAAATATTTATTCACTAACTCCTGGTTACTCACGAAATGTAGATTATCATTTGCACCCTTTGTACATTAAAATATCTAAGAAATATGTGCATTTTTTAATGGTTTCTTCCGATAGTAACAACTTCAAATTTTAATTATTATTTTCATTATAACTCTATTATTACCTAATAAATAACTATAGTTTAGATTCCCACTGACATATGATCATCATACAATTGAGAAGAAACCTGACTGTCAAAATAATGCATAAAACCTATAAAACAATAGACCTATGTTTATGTTTTAATAATAATTGATATGTGTCAGTCTAGACTTCCTGATTTCCCCTGTAATTCCTTACCATCTCCAGACCAATTTGTATTCACTTTTGTATTACCTACCAAGTCCATATTTTTACTATACTTGGCATACTATTAGGTCAGGCGCCCACCTACCTGTGTCCATATAACTTATCTGTTTTTATCATATGGTAATTCATATCGTCAAACGAATTTCATCATCAAATTTAGATTGTTGTAGAGTGAAAACGAAATGGCAGATTTTGATGAGTTTTTCAAATCCTGAAAGAAGGTTTCATTGAGATTTCACGTCGATGATATTTGGATATTAACAGGGCTGAGAAGAAATGGTCCAAGAATTGAACAACTTTAAGCTGTTGCATTTGCGTCAGTGCTTGTTTGTTTTATTACGTAACAGGCGCGATTTGGAATCCAAGTCAATATCTCGAGATGTTTCTGTCGGTTTTTTAATTAAAGCCTTCTGAATTTTTTTTTATCTATACGGAGATTTATTGAGCGCTCAGTTGTTCTGTCTGACATCTGTCCCTATCGCACGCTAT
Organism: Pissodes strobi; assembly: GCA_016904865.1. NCBI lineage: Eukaryota > Metazoa > Arthropoda > Insecta > Coleoptera > Curculionidae > Pissodes > Pissodes strobi. The sequence continues at coordinate 13,011 of MU184572.1, read as the reverse complement.
GAAAGGGATTAAAAAAGGTTTCAGCATCGGGACTCCAGAATGCTCATACACAATTTAAAAATATATGTTGGCAACAGAAACCAACTGGAACTATTGATTAAGCTCGTCCATCAAATGAACAACGAAATTGGGATTAAGTTTGGCGCTAGCAAATGTCAAAAAATAGCAGTGCAAAAGGATAGCTTGAACAATTTGACAACAATAGAGTTATAGCCATGAATATTATATACACCTGAGTGCGTTACAGAAAAACAAGAAGAATCGATTCTGAAAAAAACATTATAAAAGCCATAAATAGTTCGGCCATTCCAGCCTTGAGACATGTACAGAACTGCAATCTATTATCCAACTAATCCGGACCACAATGACCAGTTCCGATCACAATGCAGATAATGATATTACCCATCCCAAATCTAGTACCCTACGAATGACACTGAAAAGAAAAGAAAGAGGACGCGGGTTGATTGATACCAAGAACCTACACAATAAGCAAATCAAACTGCTAAGAACATACTTCCATCAAAGAAAGACCACATTACCACTACATCAAAGTGTGTGCAAAACTGATAACAAATATACGCCACTCAACCTGGCAAATGAAGACGCGCAAGAGAATGAGAACGTACACAACAGTGACGAGAAACACCGAGAATGGCGTAGTAAGGCCCTCCACGGAAGACACCCCTATGACCTGGAAAAACCCTATGTTGATAAACAAGCATCAAACGCGTGGTTGAAGGCTGGGGAACTTTTTCCTGAGACGGAGGGGTCTATGATTGCAATTCAGGACCAAGTGGTAAATACGAGGAACTACCGAAAGCATATTGTCAAGGATCCTAAAGTCAAAGACAACCGATGTAGGAAATGTCAAGAAAAACCTGAGACCATCCAACATGTCACAGCAGCCAGCAGTCTACTAGCACAAACCGACTACCTACATCGGCACAATCAGGTTGCAGCAATCATCCATCAAGACATATGCCACAGGCTAGGAGTCATCACAGATAATCCTAACCTCCCGTACTACAAATACGAGCCGAAGCCTGTCAACGACACCAGACAGTACACCATTTACTATGACAGGTCCATCATCACTGATCGCTGCGTACCGTACAACAAGCCGGACATCATCGTGAGATACAAAGAGACGAAGGAAGCCATCATTGCGGACATCGCTGTACCCAACACCCAGAACATCCTTGCAATCATCGCAGAGAAGAAACGCAAATACACAGAACTAGCGGACGAGCTAAAGAAGATGTGGAAGTTTAACAAAGTCACAATTGTTCCGATCGTCATCTCAGCCACGGGAATTGTGCCGAAGGAGCTACACAGGAGCTTGGAAACGTTGGGAATGCAAGGAAACATCCTCTTCCTAATGCAGAAAGCTGTTGTTCTGAACACAAGCAGAATCGTGAGAAGATTTTTGAGTCAAGAATAGATGGGAGTGCTTGGTGATAACCTGTATCCCACCTGAAGAACCAGGAAACACTTGAGAAAACGGAAAGGATATAATAATAATAATAATAATAACAATAATAATAATAATAATGATAATAAAAATAATAAAAACAATAAAAGAGATGTACAAGAAATGCAATGGGATGTAAAGAATAACTTGTTATTGATTCTGTGATCCGCAACCAGGGCTAATTCAAGAGAAGACACCTTTTTGTGGCATATATCGACTACAAGAAAGCATTCGAGTTCGTGCCTCATGATTGATTGATTCAGGTGATGAACATTTATAAAATTGATCTTCTTATTGTGAACTTATTGTGGCATATTCCAGGGGGATTCGTTGAGCCCGCTGTGGTTCTACCCAGCAATGAGCCTTTTTTCACGCAGATTCAGCTCTACCAACTACGGATTCGCCATTAAAAACAACAACACGGAAACAACCAAAATAAGCCACTTATTCTATATGTATGACATAAAACTAATGGCAGCTACCAAGCATCCCTAGATCAAATGCTAGAGATCCTAGGGGAATTTTCATACAGATATTGTTCGAATGCAATTTGGAATGGATAAATGCCGCACATTGACTGCAAAGAATGGTAAAATACAACAGGAAACTTTCCAAATGCAAATTGGAGACCAACTCGACGCAATGGCAAATGGAGATATCTACAAGTACTCGGGGATGAGGCAGATGCAGAAAATAGACCATCGGAAGATGAAGGAAGAACCGACAACCGAATTCGTGAAACGGTTAAAACAAGCACTAGTAACTAAACTCAATAGCAAGAATCATTTTATGGTAATTAACACTTACGCTTGCTCAGCGCTTGGAAACTCATTTGGAATAGCAAAACTGAAATCGACAACCTATAACGAAAGGTCAGGCTACTGCTAGCAAAATTCAAGAACCATTATCCTAGAAGCGCTATTGAGAAGAATTGCCTCGGTATGAAGGTGGTAGAAGACTGGCAGATATCAACAGATAACTAATCTCTGAAACTTCTTCTACAGAAAATCTACCAGTTCAGAATTGCACAGAGTAATATGCCAGGTAGATGTCCACTTATAAGATTAAGCGATGGCGAGGTACAACGACATTGTAAGAACAACAACGAGAATGTAGATATGTTCTATATTGTTGTGGAGGATTAATTTTTACCTTGTAATTGATTGCCTTTTGCTCCACAAATGATTACACTTTTTTTGAATTTGTTATAGAGCCTCTTCGCTCTGGCTCCAGGATGTAAACTGCACAAGTGCTAGTTTAGTGACCCTAATGAAATTTTTAGATATCGTCAAAAATGTGGAACGCTTCACGATTTTGCGTGTCATCCTTGTACTCGCTTCGGCGGTACATATACTAAAATTGGAACGATACAGAGAAGATTAGCATGGCCCCTGCGCAAGGATGACACGCAAAATCGTGAAGCGTTCCACATTTTTGACGATAAGAATTTCATTAGGGTCACTAAACTAGCACTTGTGCAGTTTACATCCTGGAGCCAGAGCGAATACGCTCTATAACAAATTCAAAAAAAGTGTAATCATTTGTGAAGCAAAAGGCAATCAATTACAAGGCAACAACGAGAAGTTACAAAGCTGGAGAGAGAAACTCCTGCACTGAAAACACGTTAATGAGATTACGCAAGAACATGTCGACAAAGCAGCGTCGAAATACTGGCGGGTCTCTGGACGAATGGTTCCTGAAACGGAAGGATCACTGCTAGCTGTTCAGTTTCAGGTTATACCTACTCGTAACTACTCAAAATATATAGTCAAATATCCAACAGTTTAGGATGATATATGCGGATGTGGATGTCAAAGCTCAGAAACTATTCAACATATTACAGGAGGAGGCCAGATATTTGCGTCGACTGAGTACAAACAGAGGCACGATGCTGTAGGAAAAATTTTACACCAGGAACTGGCACGGAAGCTACAGCTCTTACAGAAAGAAAATGTTACTTAATGCAATTACACTCCGAAGCCAATTTTGAAAAATGAGAACTTAAATTATACTGAGATCGCATCATTTTAACTGACTAAACTGTTACTCATAATAGGCGTGATCTTATCTTAGTAAATAGAGATGTAAAGTAAACTACGCTCATTGAAGTGGCCATCCGTATTACCAGTAATTTGATTGGAAAACATGCTGAGAAAATTGCCAAGTACCGAGAACTGGAAGTACGACTACAGAGACAATGGCAAATGAACACTTTCAGAACAGTACTAATCATCATGTCGTCAACTGGAGTGATCTCAAAGAATCTGCTGAAGTACATTAAAGAACTAGGATTAGCGAACATCTCTGTCGGGAACTACAGAAAGCGGTATTACTTTATACAGTCCGGACCATCAGAAAATTTGTGGGAAATAACGATGATCGACGACGATAATGATGGGCTCGACGACAGAGGCCCCTCAGAGCTTCATCTCAAAGATATTTAAGATATCTGGGATAAGTGAATGTTCCCGAGCGACGAAGTGTGAGGCAGTAAGACTAAGTCATAATAATAATAAGTCTTGAATTTTAAACAAGTAATTTAAATACCTATGACATAAAACTAAATGTGTGAATGCCTCTTGAATATATGAATATATATTTTTCCATTCTAAGTTCAGATATACGTTTAATTGTTCCAAATGCATGGTTTTAAAAACTCAGATTTTATTTTTGCCTGTGTACTACATACCTTAAAAACATCAGTATCCGAGCTGAAATAAGTTATCGTTGAATCATTTTGGAGCACACAAATCTATACGATCTTGTTAAGGCTAATAAAGAACGAGAACAGACTTAAACAGACACATATATTTGACATGTTAAACAAAAAAAGGCCCTCGCTAACAAGTCGGGCCAAACTTAAAAGACGTAGAGGAGTGTCACAGCGCCAACTTTTCGTTTTATATATGTTTTATATTCAGGACACAAAGCACCAGTGCCTTATATGGTGCTCTGATGATTTACGTTCGGAGATATTGGGTGGTTGTTAACCAGAGATACAGCGGTTTACTCTCTATCTTATCAAAACGTGTCGCTGTATACGTTCTGCTCGGTGACATACCGAATAATGCCAAACTTATCTCTTTATACACATTGCACACATGGCGAATATACTGTATTAAATCATTTATTTCGCACAATTATAAGAGCACCAGGGGGTTTATTTTTATGCTTGTTGGAATAATTCGTAGAATACTATATTCATTGAAACTTACAGGCGCGTTATATTTAGCAAAAACAACATATAAAAGGTATATCTTACCCAAATAGACGATTGACCTTAGAATGTTGAGGACAATATGCTACTCTTTTGGTAACAACACCCTATCCATCGTATACTGACACAAGTAAAAACCAGTTTCTCGTGATCTCGGTTGAAAGAATGATTTTATTGTCAGGAATATCGCGCAGTCTGTTTTGTTCATGTGTTCTTCAGATGAAGTTTGGGAAACATAATAATAGCCATATAACTAAACTATAAGAGGAGTAGAGCAACAGTACTGATTTATGTTTTTTATCCTCTAAAAAACATAGGTTTTCTTCCCAACATGTCACAAAGACCATCTTATGGAGTGGGATTTGGAATACCTTGCTCAGATACAGGTTTTCAGCGTAGAATTCTCTAGAGAGATTGATTTGAAAGCTTTGAATTCAAAAGTTGTAGGGTAAATGAACATCGCGCAGCTGTCAAAAATATGAATAAAAAATATCTCCAAGGGATGACAGACTTAAAAAATAAAAAGCAAAAATGAATGTAAAATATTTATTTAAAAAAGGATGTAAAAGTTTTTCTATCAAAAGGTAAGTTAAACATTTGTTTTATCTACATATGATATATATCAGGTGCTTAAGAAAAAAACTATCATCAAAACATATTATTTTGTCACTTATCATTAGTACTTACAAAGTGTACTCAGAAATATTAGAAACCGGACGGGACGATATGATGACACTTGTCCGCACAGGCCAATTACTTTGCAAATTCGGGAAAATTTTGTGATAATACATTTGAAATGAACCTAAATAGCCAGTTTAAATTGTGTCTTTACTCATAGTACATGTGATTATTTCGTATTTCATTTGCTACCGTATAAAATAATTATTTATAGATGTGGCGTCCTTGGAGCTCTAGTGAGATTCTGAAAGTGAAACAAATCGAAAAGTGCTGAACCCGAAATTAAGTGTTCAAGAACGACTTTGTAAAGTGCATCCAAGGAATAGGATTTAAGTTCAAAAAGGTTAATAAAAGGCAAATTCTAATGGATTTCATACTAAATGAAACACTTTGTATTCCTTGCAAAATTTTGCATGGAATACAAAGTGTTTCATTTAGTATGATTCATACATGCACACAGCCACTACTCTTCACTTAATGGATTTCAGGCGTCTTCATAGTGGGGAGGGAAAATATTACAGAAAAATTAGTGTCTACAGAACACAAAAAGACCAAAAATGTATTTAGATGAAACGTTGTTTGATACTTATAACCCCCACCCAATGGATGGGACGATTCTAGCGGTAAATGTGTGACACGTGCACCGTCAAACCACGGTAAAATAATAGCAATTTTACATGCTGGATCTGAAAACGGGTTTGTGTCGAATGCTTTGTCTGTTTCATCCAAAGACATTAGAGACTCTTGTGTTGACAATTATGACGACACAACAGCGGAACTATTTAAGGATTAGTGTAGAACTAAATTATTGCCTAATATTCCGCCAATTCGTGTTATTGTTATGGAGAACGCAAGTTATTATAGTAGACAACTAAACAAAGCACTTTGTTCAAGCGATCTAAAAGTCAAAATTCAAGACTATCTGTATGATAATTTTATGAAAACTACACAAAAAACAGTTATTAGAAGTGCTTAAAAGTTTGCCTATTAAAAAACAATATGATGATGAACTTGCGGAAAGTATGTGTTACACAGTATTGCAGTTACCACTGTTGTTAACACCACTGAGTAAATATGGCACGAATCTAAAGCAGGAATTTGTCGTAATATAATTTCACCTACACTTAATTCTAGAGTATTAATTTTAATAGATAGTGAAGCGAAAAAAAATCTCAAATTAATTGGGAAAATTGTGTAAAACATGTAAAATAAATAGAAAATAGCTATATGTCTGTCTTAAAAATGCAACAGAAAAATTAGTTATTAATCTAGATGACAGTGGCGATAGAGAAACAGATTTAGTCTAGTAATATACAACTTGGTGTTAACTAAGTATTTATGCCTACGTAAATATTATAATGTGTTATATTATTATCGTGTTATATTTAATTTAATATAAAAATCAACTCTAACAGCTAAATAAGTTAACATATTTTCAGCAACCAAAACAAAATTAAGTTTACAATTAAAAATAAACATTACTCCTGACCTGAATGGATTTCTGTTGGAAAATTTTTTAAGAAAGGTTTTTAAAATATTAAAATATGTTATGGCCAAAATTAAAAAAAATCTCCTCTTGATAAAATCTCAGGCTGGGGAACTTTGCAAATCAACTGGTCACGGCTGACGGAAGAAACATCCAATCCATTGGGCACAAACCCCTTTTTGCCTTATCACTAGATTTAAGACCGACTACCGATGACGCATTAATAAACATAATTTGTTTGGTTTATTTTCACACCAAGAAATTCACATAAAATAAAGAAAGTCTTTCTCTAACAGAAGGTCTTATGATATAGAGCTAAGGTAAATTAATCTTCGTTATCTTTAAAAACTTCATCACATGAAGAAGAAACAGCACTTTCAATCGAAAACTCGCATGCAAGTATGCCGCCACCTTCCCATTTTAGATAATTTTTTAGTAATTTTTTTTTCAATGCTTTTTTCCGTTTGGTAGCTGCTTTTTTTCTTTCTTCTAATTCTTCTCTTCTTTTCTCCCTTTGTTGTTTTTCCTTACTATGATATCTTACTTATTATTGCTTATTTCCTTCCTTCATTTGAGAGTACTCTAAAGCTTAGGAAGGATTTCCCTTTTTGTTCTATTTAGCTCGGTCTCAGATAAATCCACACCAGATGCAAAAGATCGGCAAATTCCTCGCCAGCCAACTTTAACCTTGACGTGGCGGTTATACGCGGCCATTCCATTCACTTTCTTTTTTCCCAACAGGCGGTCATGGAAAACTTGTGTTATTATGGCTGCTCTAACTTTTTTACAGAAATTCCCTTAATAAATGTATGCCGATTTGAGGTTATTTTAATATTGTAAATGTTTCTGTTATCCTAATATAGGGCCTCAAATAGTGAAAAAGTACATGCTACATTTGCCACATGACGTCATACGCGTGAGAGAAGTTTGCTTATTTAAACTTAAATGTGATCATAAGGTATCGGAATCGGTTCAAACGACTAAAATAAATTGGAACTAACTGAAACTAACCGAAAGTTGATTGAACGACTAACTATAACTAGCCAAAAGTAACCAAAAGCACCAAACGGGCTATCGGAACAGGTTGCAAACATTAAAATAAGTTAAAACTAGCCAAAACGAGCCAAATTTTAACCAAAACTAACCAAAAACATTAAATTTGATTAAAACATATCGGAACTGATTCAAACGACTAATATAATTTGAAACTAACTAAAAGTAACCAAAAGTTGATTAAATAACTAACCAAAAGCAAATAAAAGCACCAAAACGGGCTAAAATGTATCGGAACAGATTTAAAATATTTTAGTAAGTTAAAACTAACCCAAATTAACCGAATATTGGCGACTAACCCAAACTAACCAAAAACATTAAAATTGGTTATAACGTATGGGAACTGGTTCAAATGAATAAAATTATTTAAAACTAACTGAAATCAACCGAAAATTGATTGAACGACTAACCAAAACTAATCAAAAGTACCCGAAAGCACCAAAAAGGGCTAAAATGTATCGGCACAGATTGAAAATATTAAAGTAAGTTGAATTTAATCGAAGTCTGGCGACAAACTTAAATTGACCAAAAACATTTAAACTGGTTATAACGTATCGCAACCGATTCAAATGACGAAAATAAATTGGAACTAACTGAAAGTAACCGATAGTTGATTGAATGACTATCCAAAAATACTAAATTTGGTAATAACGTATCGCCGCGCCGGTTCAAATGACTAAAATAAATTAAAACTAACTGAAATTAACCGAAAGTTGGTTAAACGACTAACCAAAATGAACCAAAAGTAACCAAGAGCACCAAAAATACCTTTAGTCAGTTCCGATACGTTTTAGCCCTTTTTGGAGTTTATGGTTACCTTTGATTAGTTTTGGTTAGGCATACAATCAGTTTTCGGTTAGTTTTAGTTAGTTTTAATTTATTTCAGTCATATGAGCCGGATCCGATACGTCATAACCAATTTTAATGTTTTGGTTAATTTTAGTTAATCGCCAAAATTCGGTTAAATAAAGTTAGTTTTAACTTACCCTAATATTTTTAATATGTTCCGATATGTTTTAGCCCTTTCTGGTGCTTTTGGTTAGTTTTGGTTAGTCGTTCAATCAACTGTCAGTTATTTTCACAGTTTTAATTTATTTTAATCATTTTAACCAGTTCCGATACAATTTTAGTGTTTTTGGTTATTTTTGGTTAGTCACCAAAATGCGGTTAATTTGAGTTAGTTTTAAAATTTTTAATCTATTTCGATACGTTTTAGCCCGATTTGATGCTTTTACTTACTTTTGGTTAGTTTTGGCTAGTCGTTCAATCAACTTGAGGTAAAATTCAGTTAGTTCCAATTTATTTTAATTCTTTGAATCGATACCGTGACGTTATAAGCATTTTTAATGTTTTTGGTTAGTAACCAAAATTCGGTTAATTTGGGTTAGTTTGAACTTACTTCAATATTTTTAATCTATTACGATGCGTTTTATCCCGTTTTGGTGCTATTGATTACTTTTGGTTAGTTAGGCGTTCAATCAACTTTCGGTAAAGTTCAGTTAGTTTTAATATATTTTAGTCATTTGAACCGGTTCCGGCACGTTATATGCAATTGTAATGTGTTTAGTTAGTTTTGGTTAGTCACCAAAATTCGGTAAATTCAGGTTAGTTTTAACCCAACATTTGTAAACTGTTCTGATAAATTTTAGCCCGTTTTGGTGCTTTTACCGTTCCGATACGTTATAATCAAATTTAATGTTTGTGGTTTGTTTCGTTAGTCGCCAAAATTCGGTTCGTTTTGGTTAATTTTAACTTACTTTAATTTTTGTACCCTGTTCCGATAGGTTTTAAACCGTTTTGGCGCTTATGGTTAGTTTTGGTTAGTGGTTCAATCAACTTTCGGTTAGTTCCAATTTATTTTAGTTATTAGAACCGGTTCCGACACGTTATAATCAAATTTAATGTTTTCGGTTAGTTTTGGTTAGTCGCCAAAATTCGGTTCGTTTTGATTAGTTTTAACTTACTTTAATTTTTGTAACCTGTTCCGATACGTTTTAGCCCGTTTTGGTGCTTTTGGTTAGTCGTTCAATAAACTTTCAGTTAGTTTCAGTTATTTCCAATTTATTTTAGTCATTTGAACCCATTCCGATACGTTATAAATCAAGGTTTAAATAAACAAACTAACACGATCTCTCACGCGTATGACGTCATGAATGTGGCAAATGTAGCATGCACTTTTTCGCGATTTGAGGCTCTTTACTAGGAAAACAGAAATATTTTCAATGTTAAAATTCATTTTTGGATTGTCAGACATGCAGAATTGATTGGTTAAAACAAAAGTTCCGATATCATAATAATAGAAAAATTTCCCATATGTGGCCAATATTCTGGCGGACACTGTAAAACATTAGTTGGATTTAAAAAAGATTTAAGTATAACATATTATCTGCCAGTTTTCAGATTTAATTGAATTTCGTGCTCATTCGATTTTAGAATATGCAATAATTTTGGAAATAAGTGTGCTGGAATGTGCATTAAACAACATTTATACATACATTTCAGGATCGCGGGGTAATTTAAATAATGATTTTTCGCCACCGCTTCTAGTAGAACAATTCAAATAAAGGCACTTTTAACCATTTCTTGGGATGGCTGGCCATCCCAAGGAGACGGAGCTTTAAACGAATTCTTGTTTCATGCGTTAGGCGGGAGGTATCGCATCTGGTGTGGGTTCATCTGGGGCTCGGTACCAAAATAGTATCCGATTGAATAGAATAGATAGATTATTTTGCATCGGCTGCGAATGCTTCAATGTGCTTTTATGGTGTTTGAGTTTCAGATGGTCCTGGTTCTATTTTATCCGATTGTTCTTGTTGTACACATTAGAGAAGGAGAATTTCTTGAAATAGTTTATTGGTTATCGTTGGCCTGTTGAACATCTTCTAAATTGCCATTGATTTATGGAAAATCATCTGCATTGCCCTATCTTGTACACTAACTTCTTGATTTTCCTGAGTTAATGGAACTTTTTTTTGTGACTTAAAATAACAACCCAATAAGTGGGTAACATAATGGTAGAGTCTCGAAGTAATTAAATACGCTTATTTCCTAAAATGACATATTCTCTCATCTAGAATCTAATGTCCGTATAGGCTAGTTACACAAACAAATTTTATTATCAATTCGTGTCACTTCAAATGCGTTTTAAATCTTCCATTGATATAAAAATTTCCAATTAAGTGCGCACCGGACAATCCTATCTCGCATTTGACATCAAGAGCACATCAATACGAGATGCCTGATATAATTAATTGATAGAATAGGCGCTATTAATTCTCGAATCAAGGCACTAAATTAAATTTTTCTACCGATCGTTTCATATGATTATTTTCAGGCTGTTCTCTTGCTCGAACAACATTTAATATTAGCGAGCTGAGTTCTGACACAGTTTCTGTTATGGTATCAATAAAATGAATGCAAGATTAGTGTAGTTTAAGATATTATTCTGCCTATGTAGTCAATACGGCACCAACCCGAACTAAGCCCAGAAAACCCGTGCTATCCATTGCTAATATAATAAACTGGCAGTCAGTTGAACCAAGAATCTCAATTTGATAACAAATTTCAAGGCTTTGTATGTTGAAAAGTGTACATCCATCAATTTTGGTAAAGTAAAAATGTATCTGTGATGTTCTTCTTATTGCAAGTAATGATCCCTAATATACACAAAACTACTCTGGATAAACAAGAAAGGCTTAGAGTGTGTAACAACCTCATTGGTTCTTCCTTTGGAGCTGTGATGATATATTTTGGATAAAATAAATGTTCAGATGATGCAATGTAACTGCCTCCTAGAATTTCTTATTGCATTGGGACATATCTCTCTTGATTTCTTATATCGTGAAACAATATGAATGCCTAGAAATCGTCATAAAATTATAGTTTAGTTCGCCAAAACTAGAAAAATTAAAATTGAAATATAAATAAGTTTTTTATCAAGATATTAGAGAAATGGGCTCAGGGCCTATATTCCAAGGAGTTGGACTCTAGGCCCTAGCAAAATTTCGGGCCCCAATATGACTTCGGCTTCCTTTTGTTTTTTTATCGATTTCGAACTGAAAACATTAATTATAATGTAGTTTTTTATTCAGATTTAAATTAAGTATAGACTTGCATTAATTTTAATAAAAAATAACAGATTTTAGAAAAACTAGAAAAGAAACACGATATAAGATTTTAAAAAATTCATGGAACCGAAGCATAAATTAGTAAAAATAAAATAATATTTAAAATAACAGAAATACACTGAGGTTAACGTTAACACTTTTCTTCGGAAAAAGTTTGGATACATAAGGGTAAACAACTTACTTTGTCTCTATTTTATGCTGGTATATTTTTTATCAGCCTACGTTTTGTCGTTGTTATTTTTGTTTAATAAAGATTAGTTATGTTTTGGAATTCAGATTATAAAGATGGCGAAACAGTATCGAGGAAATGTATATTTTAAAAAATATCCTTATAATTATGTAGTTTTTTTATGTTGCACATTTGGGCCCCACTTGTTTTTGGGCCCTAGGCCCGGGCTTGATAGGCCTAATGGTAAAACAGGCCCTGAATGGGCTTAATGGGAGGTAAAAATATTAATAAATAGTATGTGAAAATAGAAACGCTTAACATCCGATATTCAAAGGTCAGCTATAGCTTGATAGAACCATTTACATTTTCACGATATTTTTCCATTTTTTTCTTCGTTTATTAATACTGTATAAAAACTTGTCTCAATATGTCTTAGTAACTAATTAGGAACAATTCATAAAAAATTATTATTTGTTAATAATTTGGAATGTAAAACTCATTGGTCCGCATCAAGGAAGCTGACTGCATAAATATCAAATACATTTAAATACTTTTGACATTTGTTATAGGTTTCACCTGTGTGCTTAAATTTACATCAGGAGGCCAGCCTTAATAATATTTCATCTGCTATTCTTCAATTAAAAGATCGTCGATATGACAGTTATTCTTTGAATTGAAAATTAGTTTTGACACATCTGACGTGTAATCCATAACATAGAAGGTTAACGCAATATTGTATAAATAATTAAAGATTTAGGATATTATTAATTTATTGAGGAATAAATCAGTGAGGGGAATAATGTAATTGGA